>PVIY010001669.1:0-144533 GCA_004026745.1 Myrmecophaga tridactyla | reverse complement strand
CCCTTGCCCTGCCCTTGCCCTTCCTCGCCTTCCTAAACAGCTCAGCCTTAAAGCCACTGGGGGGCTGAACAAGAGTGTGCATGATGCAGCCCAGAGTGGGGCATCAGAGCCAGGACAAGATGAGCACAAGATGAGCACAAAGTCCAAGTTCAGGATGAACTAAAACTAGATGTGAAAGAGAAAACAATAAAGCTCTAAGAAAACAATGCAGGAGAATATGTTATGACCCTGGGGTAGGAAAATATTTCTTAAACAAGATCAGGAAAACAATAACACAATTGAGATGAAACTGCGTTAAGAAGAACTTTTGTTCAAGGGAAAACACCATTAAGAGAATGAAAAGGCAATCAGTACTGTGGAAGAAGATATTCACAATACATATTTACCAACAAAAGGGCTGGTGAAAGAATAAGTAACTTCTGCAAATCAAGAAGAAAAAATAGAGAACCGAAAGTAAAAATGGACAAGAGACTTGAACAAGGACTTCAAAAAAGAACATATTCAAATGCCCAATAGTCATATGAAAAGATATTAAACTTCATTGGTAATCATGAAAATGCAAGTGAAAAGCACAAAGTTATACTATGTACCCACCAGGAAGGCTAAAATGTGAGCGTCTGATCGTAATAAGTGTTGACAAATTTGTGGAACAAGGGGAAACCTTCCATACCACCCGTGGGACTGTAAGTTGTTAAAACCACTTTGGAAGATGGTCTATTTCTATCTACTAAAATTAAAGGTATAAAGGACCACGATTTTCCACTCCTCAGAATTCTACCCAAAATAAATGCATCCTTAGGTTCCTAACAGCACTAGTCAAACAATAGGTTTCACCCATTGAGGATGATGATTATGAAATCAAACTCCACACACACCACAAAACTCCTACAAACCACTAAGAAATTAATCAACAGAAATATGGGCATAAAATATAAATAATTGTTTTACAAAAGTAGATAACTAAGTGAGCAATTTCCTAAATGCCAACTAAAACTCTAAATGCAAACTAAAACCACTATTCCAGATGACTCTTTTCCTGCCTGAATAGTTAAAAACAAAACAGCACACACCTGACAATTATAATGGTTCAGGAGGATGTGAAATAATTAGAACTCTCAGACATTGCTGGAGGGAGTGTAAAATTTTGGAGCATGATTTGGCTGTTTCTTCTTGAGTTAGACAAACACCTACCCTATGACACAGCAATTGTCCTACTAGGTACACACCTACAAAACTATGGATGCATGCTCCAACAGATGTTCGGCACAGCATCACTGATTGTCCCCAAATGAAACAACAAAAGCTCATAGATAAACTGATTGTGATCTAGTCATTCAGGCCAATTGTCTACCCCATTCAGGGAAGTAGTTACAGAGTTCACGGCTTTGTGTTGATTCAGTTTTTTATTTGAAATAATTAATGTAGGTGTATGATAGTGCACAATTGTTTAAACAGTTAAGAACAGAATAACTGGGTCTGTGCTCTCCAGAGGTCTGCACGCACCCAGCGGAGGCTGAGAATGTGAATGCAGGTGCCGGCGGCTACTTACGGGCTTCAGGATGAAACCTGTGCCGGCTTGGAAACTGGTGATAGGATTCATTGTAGGAGGAGCGCCTATTTTAACACATAAGTAGCGGTTTGAGAAGTCACTGATATTAGATTTTAAACTTTTGATGTCGAAAGTTTCTGCGTATTTACTGTGTCGTGCCATATTGAATTGTGTATGTTACAGCACAGGAAATTCTAGGGAGTGGTATCGCGGTAAATCTTGGGGGTTTCAAAGGCTCTTATATTTTGTGTGTTGCTGTTTTTTTTTGTTGTTGTTTAATTTGTAATAAAAGCAAACATACATATAGTGCTTATTATGTGCCACATACACATACAGTGTGTATTATCGACTCATTTACTCCTACTCAGATAGGTGGTGAAACTGAGGCTGGGAGAGGTGATGCTACTTGTCCAGCCAGCCAAGGAGAGGTGAAGCTGGGCCTTGAACTTGTGGTCTGACCTCAGGGTCCACATGTTGAACTGTGCTATGCTGCCTCGTAAACAGCAAATGAACAATTTGACTGCATGTGACGATGACAGTAATTATGTGTTGGGTCATTTGAAACCTAGAGAAAAGTGAAATAAATTTCAGAAACGGCAGGACGGATGAGAAGGAGCATGGTGTAAATGTCATAAAATTGTCATAAAGCGACCTGAGAAACGATTGCAATTGAAAGCAGATTTGACATGACTCTGACTTAGATGTTCAACATAATGTCTTAGTTTCCTTAATCACAAGCTGCCAATGCAAGGGATGTGCAATAACCAGGTCAAGGTGGAGGACACCAGAGTCTCTAAAGTCCATTGGCTTGAGAGCTAACTCAGGGCAGGTGGGTGCTTTTACTGAGAGGTCTCAGGACCTGGTCCATCCTGGCTGGAGGTGCTGGTCTTTGGGAGGTGGGGAGGGTGGTGGCATTAAGCTTTGCTGCACGGCATGGGCATTGGAGCTGGGAGTCTGTATTAGTTAGGGTTCTCTAGAGAAACAGAATCAATAGGAAATATTCATAAATATAAAGTTTATAAAAGTGTCTCACGTAACTATGGGAATGTAGAGTCCAAAATCTGCAAAAACTGTGAAGCCAATGATTCTGATGGAGGGTCTGGATGAACTTCACAGGAGAGGCTTGCCAGTCGAAGCAGGGAGAGAGCCTGTCTCTTCTGAATCCTCCTTAAAAGGCTTCCAGTGATTAGATTAAGCATCATTCATTGCAGAAGATACTCCCCTTGGCTGATTGCAAATGGAATCAGCTGTAGATGTAGCCGATGTGATCATGATTTAACTCTATGAAATGTCCTCATCACAAGAGACAGGCCAGCACTTGCCCAACCAGACAAACAGGTACCACCACTTGGCCAAGTTGATACATGAACCTGACCATGACAGAGACATAACCTTCGGGGATGGGTCTGCCTCCACCAGATGCTTGCTGGAGTGGCATCTGCATTGGGTTTTTATGTCTCAGAGGCCTGGCCACGGAAATCCTCATCGAGCTAGTCCATATCAGATCCTCGCTCCAAAGTCTGGTTATCACTTGTTACAAAAATATGTTTTTCTAGATTCATTTACATTCTAATAGTGGTCAATTTGTTTACAGTGTTTGGGGAATTCAAGACCATCAGCATTATTTCATCACACAACCTGAAGCGGTTCTATCATTTGAAGGGAAAACCCATCACCAGAATAGTGGAAATATGTTTCGAATCAATAACTTTATTGATCTTGCCTTTACCTATGTAAGCACATAATCACATAACTATTTCTACCCATCTGTTCTCAAATTTAACTAGTAGGGGCAATTGAACCTATTGTAAGAATTCTTGGGCACCACATCCAAGGGTTCCCTCCACCCGGGAATTAGCCTCCTCTCTGTACCCCAAATCTTTCCAAACTTCTTGCCAGCATTCATTTCACCCCTTTTTCTTCCAAAGCCAGCCTTGATCTTCAGCCCCAAACAACGAATGAACGTTGGAAGAAATTTCCAAGAACAGCCTTGGAATTTACTTCTGGGATAGAGAAGGCCTCAGGACCCTTGGAGATGAGCCCGAGCTAGGCTTCGTTCTGCAAAGAAGGCCTATTTGACTTTCAAAAGCCCTGTTCCAACTGTGAAACTCTGCAGTTTCCTGATGAGACAGAATGAAGGATGTAGCCCTGGCATTTACCCATTAAAGCAATGAGGAGTCGGTCTAATTTGTGGTCTTTCTAACTGATAGTTTGCAGTTTAAGGTTAAGATATTTTATTGCTTCCAGATGGTCAGCTAACTTCCAGCCAGAGAAGCATTACTGCAGATTTTAAGAATAGCTATGATGCAAAGAGAGATTTTAATTATCATGTGGAGGATCTAATTAAAAAGACATACAGTAGTCGGCTTTTCACATGCTCAAGCCTATAAAAATCAGTAGTTAAAAAAATTACCTTAAGGAGGAAATTGCAAAATTATTCAATTTGAAGCAGAGACACTTGAGGAATTTCTGAAATAAGGGAATGAGAATTAGGTTAGCTGCTTTTTCCTAGGTGCCTTGATTCCCACGTTTTTCCCTTCTACCCTATTTATAGATTTGTGAAGTTTCCTCAAGTGTTTTTGTGTATTTGTTATTTTCTTTCTGGAATAAGACAGATTCTCTTCAATCAAGCAAGCAAGCGATTGATTTCTCGGCTTCTGAATTTTGACTTCCCAGTGTTCGGATCCCCTTCTTTTACTTAGAGGGTGGCCTTGGGCAAAGTACATAATCTCTCGAAGCTTCTGCTTCCTGATCTGTCAAATGCTAAATCTTCTCCAGAGGGTCTTGGGAGCAAGCCATTAGACAATGAAAAGTTAGCTACTGTTATCTGCAGAGTTTTGGAATGTGCGCTTATTCACAGATGAAGCCAGGACTCTTTGGGAGGTGGTGAATTCCATCGCAGAGACACACAAATGTGGTGTCTTCTCTACCTTCACCTCTGAGAACCGCAGCACAGGAACATTTTACAACAGGACCATCGTCATTTGCAGGAGAAATGGGGCAGAGTGCTGCTGGAGGCAAACTGGACTCTTTGGAGTTAATGATTTGGAACCAGAATCTGCTGATATCTATTACAGGGACTTGGAATAGAGACGTCATCTTCCCTCTTCTGTGCATGATATCATCAAGAGCTTCAACTCTCCCTCAGTTTGGCACCTTGGGATAGTTTTGGATCAAAAAGCTGAAAATGGCCAAGACCATTAGATTTAAAGTATGCCTCAATCCTACTTTTTCCCTCTGGGGCCCCCCAGTCTTCTTTCAAGTGTCCTTCCCTTCCCTTCCCCTTTCTCATCCGAATTTGCTCCAGGGGATTAATTCAATTTTGAATGAACCTGAGGTCTCCAGATGTGTTAATTCACTCATGGAAGCTAATGTTTATAGAGCCCTGTCTCCTTTGCAGTTCTGCTGAGTGCAGTGAGGCTTGGACAGATGCCATGAAAGAGGAAAAGCATCCTTCCTCCTGCTGTTGCTTCAGGTGGGGAACACAAATTTATTTGGCACCAAGGCTGTTCCCCTCGCTAAGCATATGCCCACCCTACGGTTGACCCACCACATGTGGAATCTGTAAACTTCTGTTTCATACCTATAGTTGTTGCACAAGCTGCTTGATTAAGGTGAGGCAGATGAGATCTGGGGGTTCATTATGAATGAGGCATTGTCTCCTGTCATACAGATCAGCTGGAGACAGGAATTATCTACTGAGTCCAGTGTCATTTATCATCAGGGAAATGCAAATTAAAACCCTAATACATTTGATAACCCCCTAAAATGGCTAAAATGAAAAGACTGACCATACCAAGTGTTGGTGATGTTGTAGATGAACTGGATCTCATGTTGTGCTGGTAGGATGGTTGAGCAACTCTGGAAACAAATCTACAATTAAACATACACTAACTGTATCTGCCAGCATTCTCAGTCCTGCATATTTACCCAAGACAAATGAAAACACAGGTTTACACGAAAACTTGTATATTAATGTTCATAGTAGTTGTATTCATAATAGCCCAATACTGGAAATAGCCCAAATGTCTATCAACAGGCGAATGTATAAACAAATTGTGATGTATCATCAGTATGATGGAATATTATACAGTAAGAAAAAAGAATGAACTACTAATATGTGCTACAACATTAATAAATCTCAAAAGAACTATGCCAGGTAAGAGAAGCCAGACAAAAGGAGTGCATATTGTATAATTTAATTTATACAGAAAGTAAATGAGGGGTGGTCAGAGGTTGGGGTTGGAAAGGATTGACTTTAGAGAGTTATGAGGGAATTTTGTGGGGCGGGGAGGGCAATGGCGATATTTTCTGTCTTGGAAGTGGTGCATATTATCTGAATGAACATGTTTGTTAAAACTCATTGAATTGCACACTTAAAACTGGTACATTTTATTATAGGTGAACTTCACCTAAATAAAATTGATTTAAAATTGGATGGGAAAGCAATAAACCAATAAACGCAACAAAAATCTTCCAAGGACTTCTGAATGGACTGAGGAGTTATTGTTGAGAAGCAGTAACCAAAATTCACAGCAAGAACGCAAATCAGCTGTACCAAACCAGAAATCTTTGTTTCTCGGAAGAATGTTTTTTTTTCAGGAGTAGTTCCCCCTCTCGAGTAGTTTGCATACAGCTGTGTTTCTCCCACTAACACGGTGGTCTGGCTGATGAAAGTTGAAGGACAGAGAATGGTTAGGTGGTTTTATATAAAATCATGTTTATCATGCTGAGAGTAAAACCAAGTTACTTGTAAGTGGCAGATGATATTGGGAAATCAGGGCTTTCTGAACTCGGAAAATGTCAGCTAACATGCTTTTATAGGTCTGCATTGAAACACAAATATTCTAAGCTTAATGCAGCTATTGTGGGTCTGGAAGGCAGAGGGCAGATGTTTTGATGTTGGCTTTATGGATACTCATAAAGAAATTCTCCTGTGTATTGGACATAAGTAGGTTTTTGCTGTCTATCAGATTCAAATATCTCCTTTATTCACTTTTGTAGGAATAAAAGCCTGTATGTACAATGGCAAGCACAAATCAAATTCCAGGGTAAATAACCCATAATTCAGGCCCAACTTGGCCAGAGATTGTTCATTCATTTCTTCAACTCATTCATTCACTCATTTATTCAGCCAACATTCATTGTGAAGCTAATACGGGGTCAATGTTGAAGATTTAACACATGGTCTCTGACTTCAGGGTTTTCACAGTCTACTTGGTGAAAAAAATTTGAGCAAATAATTACAACACCATATGATGACTGAGGTTGGTGTTTGCAAAGCTATGGGAATACTTTTGCACACACACTAATACACACACTCGCACATTTGCCCACTCACACAGATTCTTATCTGTGTACTCATCTGTGATGGAGATGCCACGGACCAGTTGGTGAGAGACCCCTGATCTTCAACATTCTCCTGAAAAATCTGCAGTGAATATGTCATCTATGGATTCCTTTAAACCCACATAAATAACAGAAAAATTAGTAAAAAATGAGTTACTTCCAGTGTCTCTAGTTCTGGGATGAAAAGGCTGCACAAACTTTTCCCCTCCTACTAAAGTATAAATCATCTTCTGGGTATGAAGAATAAAATAACACTTCGATATAATTTATTTATTCATCCTATTTATTAATGTGTGTGGATGAATTGATTGGTTGCCATTATGCAATTGCACATATAGATTTCCCAAACCTGTAAGATACTTGGATCTAGTGACATCATTCAGATTTCCATTCTTCATTCTGGCTTTTCTTCTTCCTTTTTAAAATTTGAGATACTTGTGAACTACTTGTCCTCCTAGGTAAAAGATCAATATGAAAAAAATGTCACTTGCAAATTTTGTAATGACATTCTGAAAATGCAGTTTATTAATAGAACACTGTGGGGTTGCCTGTATAATGGAGAGGGAGGCTTTATTTCTGCTCACTGACTTGAATCCAAACCAGGTTGACGCCTGAAAGTCATTACCATCTTAGGAGCTTGTGGTATCAGGTTCTGACTCCTGCCTTCCCCTACAGGCCCCTCTCTTCCCAGATGAGATGCTAGATGTTTACCTGCAGGCTCACCCCCATTGGGTCTGGGAGCCAGCCTGGCCATGAGCTCAGTCATGAAGGCAAGGACTTGAGGAGATCACAATGCTCAGGAACAAGCATTTGGTGGGCAAAGCTGCTGATCCAGGCTTGACTGCAGGGCTCAAGGTCAAGTCCTCTCTTTTCACCTTGGAGCTCTCTCCAATTCCTTGGGCCTGAGCCAGTGACTGGCAACCATTAGTACAGATGCCATTCCTGGGTATCTTCCAGGGAAGTCGTCTTGTTCCTAAGCCCCCAACTTGTGGCCAGGACTCTATGACCTGATGACAGTTCCATTTGATGTGGGTCAGGTCCTTGGATATTTCCTGCCCATGGGTGATCTGGAATTCAATTATTCATTGCTGGTTATCTGACCCATTGCTTTGCACTGAATACCATGTTTCACCTGCACATCTGGGCTTCCTCTATCACCTGCTATTGGTTCTGTCTCTCCAGTGCCTGTTGCCCTCTTTTGTCTTCTCCACCACCCTGTGAATGCCCCCCAACCCTACCTCCACCAACTAAGCCACTCTAAGCCTATCTCATTTCTCTGTAGTTGGATGTCCTGTGTATAGTGACAATGATAAATAGTTGTTTGCAAGGCTTCCTTCACTTTTTGGTAGTTGCTTTCAGGAAATGTCTGCTAAAGTATGGTATCCATAACTCTGGTGGAATCTGAGATGAATCAGTGGTTTGTGGATGGACATTTAAAAAAAATGTTAATTACTTAATGAGAAAATTATATTACATGGAAATATAGCTTTCAGAACAAACCAATGGGGAAAGCCTATAGTGGTTCAGAGCATGGATTTTAGAACCAGACTACCTGGTTCAAATCCTGGCTCTTTCACTTGCCAGCTGTGTGGCCTTGGCGAGTTATTAAACATGTCTGTGCCTTAGTTTCCTCTCTTGTTAAATGGGCATGATAATAACAGAACCTACCTTACTGGGTACTTATGAATATTAAAATGAAAGCATTAAAAAAGTTAAAACATGTATGTTATAAGCACAACACAAAGCAAGCACTCAATAAATTTTGCTTTATTACTTTATGAATATTATTGCCTAAATCTAGCTAATTGCAAAAAGAAGTGAATTTATTTAAATAAAAAATTATGTAAATAATAACAAAGTTGGTATTTGTGGTATATTGAATAATGGCCCCTCATGATATCTACATCTTACCCCTTGGAACCCAGAAATTCTACCTTCAATGGAAAAAGAGACTTTGCAGATGTGACTAAGTTAGGGATCTTTAGATGGGGAGATTGTCCTGGTGGGCTTTGAACATAATCACAGGTATCCTTATAAGAGGCTGATGGTGAAAGATTTGTCACAGAAGAGGTGAAGTACAAGATGTAACAATGGAAGCAAAAGGTTGGAGTGATGTGACGAAGGGGTCCCAAGCCAAGGAATGCAGAGAGCCTCCAGAAGCTAGAAAACAAGGAAGCAGATTCTTTCTTATAGTCTTGTGATAGCTAATGTTGTGTTTCATCTGGGGTAAGTTATGGTGTGCAGTTGTCAGTGCAAGTAAGCACTGGCCTGATTGTTACTGTGAGGGTATTTTGTAGATGGATTTGAGTCTCCAGTCAGTTGATTACTTCTACAGCTGATTGCATCTACAATTAACAAAGGAGATTGCCTTCAGCAATAAGAGAAGTCACCTCATCCTGTCGATTGGAGGGCTTCAAGTATTTCAGCTGCCAAAAAGAAGATTTTCTATTCTGTTTCAGCCAGTCTGTTTCTCTTGGGGAATCCAACGCCACCTTCATTGGCATTTCCAACTTGTGGTTTGCTCTACAGAATTTGGACTTGCCAATTTCCATGGTTATATAAGCCAAACTCCATATTAAGTCCCTTTATATTTATAAATAATTCCTGTCAGCCCAGAAAGGAACAGTCCTGTCGACGTGTTGCCTTATCCCAATGAAGCTGATTTTGGATTTCTGGCCTCCAGAACTGTATGAAAATAAATGTGTATTGTTTAAAGCCACTAGGTCTGTGATGATTTGTTACAACAACAATAGGAAACGAATACAGAACTTAAACAGTAAGAGATTCGTGTATATATCAGTTTGGGTAGGTTAAGGTACTGCTACAAAGAGATCCCTCAAATTTAGTAACTTAAAATAGAAGCTTGTTCTTTTTCTTAACATAGGCTCAATTTTCAGGTTATCAGGTGGTTTTACTCCCTGTGGTATTTCAGGGCCTCAGGGTCCTTTCCCCTTGAGGATTTTCTTGCCCCTGGAGTTTCACTATCATCCACATGGTCACAGCTGGTTACCACCTTCAAGCTCTAGCATATGGATAAAGGGGGAGGAAGAGCATGAAGGAGGCACACAGCTCTCAAAGTCTTATATCATTTCAGCTCAGATTGCATTGGCCTGTCACATGTTCACACCTAATTCAAGGCAGACTGTGTCCCCAGGAAAAAGGGAGAACAGGCTGTGATGAACAGCTAGCTGTCTCTGCCACCAAATGTAAATGGCAGAAGTTTGGGTAATTCTGCTCTTGGGGTTGGTGGCAGAATTCCTTTCAGGGCCGCATCTAAGGAGCAAGATGGCAGCTAAGGCATTCGCTGTGACAGGGAAGAGCCAATGAACTCTAAGCCCACAGATAATTAATACTGACTTTACTTTTCCTGTTTCTCTGCTGTAATCCCCATCACATGCTCTGCTCTTACGTAAAATTGGTTGTATATAAATGCCTTGTGTTGGAGGTGCCTAGGTGTAGTAGTTAGAGGGGTTAACTTGTCCAGGTGATGGTGCCTAGTTCTGTTGCTGGGGACTTAAATCATCAGCATGTGAATTTTGCCTATGGATGATTACATCTGCGGTCAACGTCCACAATGAATGACGTTTAATATAATTTATCTGGAGGCTTAAAAGGGAGTCAGAAGAGAACTCAGCAGCTCAGCACACCTTAGTTCAGTGCTCAGAGCCGATATAGACCCAGATGTTTGGAAATATAGAAAGGAATCACCCCAGGGAAAGCCATATGAACCCAGAAGCTGGGAGGGAAGGCCAGCAGATGTTACCGTGTGCTTTCCTGTGACAGAGAAACCCAGGTGAAAGCCAGCTCCCTTTCCTCTGAGGAACTGTAGATTTGTAATTACATAAATCCCTTTTATAAAAGCCAATCCATCTCTGGTGTATTGCATTCCAGCAACCTTAGCAAACTGGAGCACTGGGGCATGAAGGAAAGGACTGTGTAGGCAGAATAACAAAGATGTCCTTGCCCTAATCCCTAGAAACCATGAGGCTGTAATCTTACATAAAAGGGACTTTGCAGATGTGATTAAGGTGAAAGATCTGGAGATAAGCAGATTATGCAGGATTATCTGGGTGGACCCAGTGTCATCATGAGTCCTCATGAGTGGAGAGACCCTTTCCCAGATGGTCAGTGAAACAGAGAGATGACAGCCCAGTACTGCTGGCTTTGAAGATGGAAGAAGGTATGACAAGGAAAGTGGGTGACCTCTAGATGTCAGAAAAGGCGGGGAAGTGGATTATTCCCCAGAGGCCCCAGAAAAGAATACTCCCTGCTGACGCCTTGACCTTAGCCTATTGATATCCATGCCAGACTTCTGATCTATATGGAACTTGTGGTCATTTTTCACTGCCAATAGAAAACTAATACAAGAAGCTATGTCCATGGTTGAGAAGAAATGATGCAGAGGGAGAACAGTGACATGGAAAAGTACTGACAGGGCAACCAAGGGTTAAGGAGCATGGGGTAACAAGGACAGCCACGTGGTAATAAGCAGTCCCAGAGATTCTTACCCTCAGAGGTAGTTGGGTGAGGGCATTGGAGTTCATGTAACAACTGAGATGGGAGATAGTAAAGGAAAGGATAGCACAGGAGCCTGAGGAACTTGGAAACATTCAGATTACAAGTCCTTGGCTGTGAAACAAGTTAAAGATGGCTAAGGCAAAATCCTATAAACGTCTGTTCATCCCAGAAATTCCATCCGTGAATGGGAAGTCTGGTAGCCTTGTTCTTTTCCAAAGTACATGTAGAGTGCTTTGGGCTGTTCCAGAGAACTATCAAAAAGATGCTTTCCTGGGTGTTCTCCCCAGATGAGTCCTTGCAATCAGCAAAATAACCCAAGAAGGCCACTATCAGAGGCTTTGTGAGGCCACCTGGTATAGCTGATCAGGAGCCCAACTCACCACCCAGAATAGAGAGGTGGCTCTTCTATGAACAAACGTTCAATATGGCTCTGGTGCATAGGTTATTGGATATCAGATTTTGGACAAAGCGAACTGTGTCTTTATCATCCAGAAGCTAAGTTCTAGGTCTTCCAAAAGGCAATGGGATCACTAGCACAAGCAAATGGCTCCGGCTTGCCCATCTCTGATAATGAGCACCCATGTTTGCTCTTGTTAGCTGGGAGCAGGAACTGCCAGGTAGTAAGTACTAAGCTGGGGTGAGGGCTGAGGTATCACAGGGTAGAGGGCGTCTGATTGGTGTCCCTCTTGTGAATACCGTTCCTTCCTGGTTCTAAGCCCTGGTTGACCCCGTTCCTAGCTGCCTTGACCAACCTGGCTGGAGTCCCGCTGCATAGAGTCGACATCACACAGCATCTGTGCCCCCTATGACAGAGAAAGCCCAGTCTCTTGGTCTCTCCTCCACACACTCACCCCCAGGCAAGGACTGATTTTGTAGGGAGTTTGTTCATAGCAGCAACAGGCAACGAACAGACAATGAAAAGCTGTCTCCTGCACCTCTTTTCTGTTTCTGTTGTTTTTTTTTTCACTTATAATCTATAGGACATACCATCTTTTGGTCACCACAAATATTTCTTACATTAAGAAAAGATGGCTATATAAATAAAATATTGGATTGTACATAGGAAGGACTTGAGTAAGTTTCATCTATATTTCAGAATGTTTCCAGACTCAGACATTTCCAGGCATGTAATCGTTGGAAGGAATTTGCAGAATGTGGAGGTAAAAAATGGAATAAGAGTCCATCAAAAGGAAAGAAGGGATAGCCTCAGGCAATGTGGAAGTGAGAGGCATACCCCATAGCAGCTGAACCCCCTGAAGTGCTAAGACTTTGTAATAAAAGGACAAAGCAGATTAGCACCAGCCTACACACCCCCCTGCCCCCAGCAAATTTAGCTATGTTGTTTGCCATAACTACTATTTAATAATAATGTTGGTATTATTATTTGTTTACTATCTATCTCTCCTGCCAAACAACAAGTCTCAGTAGGGCAGGGAACAAGCTTCTTTTGCTCCCTGCATCCACAACGACTTGCACAAAATTGTCCAATGCAAGCCCTCAATAAAGGTTTAATTGATGAATAAGTGAATGAACAATTGACAGCAGTCAAATAATCTGTAGATAACAAGCTACACACAAAAGCAATAGGTCAATGAAGGAGAACAAGGGAAATTAGAAATTGCAGTGAGATGAAATGAAAATGAAACACAACATATCAAAATTAGGGAATGCAGCAAAAGCAGTGCTTAAAGGGAAATTTGTAGTTGCAAATGCCTATGTTAAAAAAGAAGAAAGATCCCAAATCAATAACTTGATTCTACATATTAAAAAATTAGAGAAAGAACAAACCATAAGAAGGAAGGAAATAATGAAGATTAGAGTAGAAATAAACAAAATAGAGACTAGAGAAATAAAAGGAAAAAATCAATGAAAAAAAGCTGGTTCTCTGAAAAGCTGAATAAAATTGACAAACTTTTAGTTAGAACAACTAAAAGGAAAAAAGGAGAAGACTGATATTGCTAAAATAAGAAATGAAAGTGAAGACATTAATTCTAATCTTAAAGAAAAAAGATTATAAGTAAATCCTATGAGCGATTGCATGCCAACAAGTAAGAAAACCTAGAAGAAATGGCCAAACTCTATCAAAACTATCAAACAAACTATCAAAACTGAGTCAAGAAGAAATAGAATATCTGAATAGACTTATAATACGTAAAGAAACTGAATCAATAATTGAAAACCTCCCAAGAAAGAAAAGCCCAGGACCTAATGGTTACAGTGGTGAATTCTAGGAAGCTTTTAAAGAAGTATTAATACCAATCTTTCTCAAGCTTTTCCAAAAAAATAGAAGAGGAAGAAACACTTCCTAATTCATTCTATGATGCCAATATAGCTCTGTTACCAAAGCCGGATAAAGAGATTACATAAAAAGAAAAACACAGGCCAATATCCTTTATGAATACATTTGCAAAAATTTGACAAAACACTAGCAAACCAAATTCAACAGCATATTACAAGGATTATACACCATGACCCACTGGGATTTATCTCAGGAATGCAAAAGTGGTTCCACATAGGAAAACCAAAAAATGTAATACATTATGTGAATAGAATAAGGGGGGAAATAACACATGATCATCTCAATTGATGCAGAAAAAGCATGTGACAAAGTCCTATAACCTTTCTTGATAAAAATACTCAGGAAACCAGTAATATATGGGAATATTCTCAACATAATAAAGGATATTACATTCCATGGTAAAAGACTGAAAGGTTTCCCTTCAATATCAGGAACAAGACAAGGACACCCACTTTTTCTTTTCATTTTTAAAGAATTTTATTCACACATCATACAGTCCAATGTAAGTAAAATCAATGGTTCACATAGCCATGCCTTCACCACCACAATCTATAGAATCCCGAATCCTTCCCCCATATCCCCCATTTATTGTCATTTAGCTTTGGCATGTTGACTTTGTTAATGGAAGCATATTACAGTGTTGCTGTTTACTATAGACTCTAGTTTGCCTTGATCATATTTTTTCCCATATACCACCCCATTTTCAACACCTTGCAGTGTTGACATTCATTTGTTCTCTCTCATGCAAAAGCATTCTTTTATTTGTACATTGAATTGCCATCATTGTCCACTCTAGGCATCACTAAGTTATACAGGAACCACTTTTACAACTACTATTTAACATTGCACTGAAAGATCTAGTCAGAGCAATTGGGCAAGATAAAGAAACAAAAGGGCAACCATACTGAAAAGGAAGAAATGAACCTATCTGTATTTGTACAAAGTTGACGTCTTACCTCACACCATATACAATAATTAACTCAAATGGGTGAAGACCTAAAATGTAAGAGCAAAAACTATAAAACTTTTAGAAGAAAACAGGGGTAAAGCTTCATGAACTTTATTTTGGCAATGGTTTCTTAGATGTGACACCTAAAGCACAAGCAATGAAAGAAGAAAATATAAATTAGACTTCATAAAAATTAAAAAGTTTTGTGCATCAAGGTACTCTATCAACAGTGTGAAAAGACAGCACACAGAATGGGAAAAAATTTTCATTTCCAAGGGACTGCTGTTGAGAATATATGAAGTACCCCACAACTCACCAATAAGACAAATAATCCAATTAAAATACGGGCAAATGACTAGATATTTCTCCAAAGGTGATATACAAATGACCAACAAGCACAGGAAAAGGCGTTTAACATCATTCGTTATTAAAAATGCAAATCAATGCCACAAGTAGATACCACTTCACACTAACTGGGAATATCATAACTAAAAAAAAAGGAAGGTAGCTAATGTTGGGGAAGATTGAAGAAATCGAAACTCTCATAGTTTGTTGGTGTGAATATAAAATGATGCAGCTGCTGTGGAAAACAGTTTAGTGATTTCTCAATACATTAAACACAGAATTAACATATAACCTAGCAATTCCACTTCTAGTTATATACCCCAAAGAATTCAAACCTCGAACACTTGTACATGTTCATAGCTATACTATTAACTATAGTCAAAAGCTGAAACAACCGAAACGCCCATGAACTATTGAATGGATAAACAAAATGTGACGTATCTATGCAATGGAATATTATTCAGCCACAGAAAGGAATGGAGTTCTGATACACCCGACAACATGAATGAATTTTGAAAACTTTGTGCTAAGTCAAAGCAGACAAAAAAAAAAGCTATATATTGCATATGAAATGTCCACAACAGGCAAATCTATAGAGACAGAAAAGTGGTTGCCTGGGGCTGGGGGAAGGGAGAATGTCAGAAAAGTTTAATTTGGGGATGATAGTTAATAGTTCTGCTATTTCTTCCTGAGCAACCACGGGGCGCCCTGTGACCCACTAGCGCCTGCTGCTGCTGCTGAGGATCATGGATGAGGAGGTGGGTGGAGAGCCGGAGGCTTAAGCCTGCAGACAGCTGGGCCTGGTTTCGATTCTTGTTTCCACCAGTTACTAGCCTTTCTCAGTTCTAGTGATTTTAATGATAACAATAATAACCAATATTTACTGAGTGCTCAGTATATGCCCAGCACTGTACTAAATGATTTACATGTATTAACTTTGCTACAACTTCAGGAGGTAGTATTATGGATGCTACTCTTGTTTTACACATAGGAAACAACCGATGCCCAGAGAAGTTAAGAAACTTGCCCAAAGCCACACAGCTAATAAGAGGCAAGGTGAGGCTAATGCACGTACAGTGCTTAGCCCAATGCAGGCACGCAGCAAGTTGGCCTCTCCCTGTTTTCTTATCCCTCCTACTCTGAAATTTTCTCCACTACACTGTGAGTTCTTGGAAGCAGGGGTCGAGGAGAAGTACCATGTCTTTTTTTTTCTATTTGAAAACCTTCCTACATCTGTCACAATGCTCAGAAAGTAAAGTTTCACATGGGTAAATGGATTGGAGAAGCTCCTGTAGGGCGATGAACTAGAGCTTGCCTCATTGAACCCCCAAGTTTTACTTTTTGTGTGACAAAATTATGCATAACATAAAGTTTGCCATTTTAATTAT
Source organism: Myrmecophaga tridactyla (assembly GCA_004026745.1). Taxonomy (NCBI): domain Eukaryota; kingdom Metazoa; phylum Chordata; class Mammalia; order Pilosa; family Myrmecophagidae; genus Myrmecophaga; species Myrmecophaga tridactyla. The sequence continues at coordinate 128,136 of PVIY010001669.1, read as the reverse complement.
TTTAAAAGTACAATTCTGTGGTATTAATTACATTCACAATATTGTACAATCACCAACACTATTTCCAATATTTTTCATCATCCCCAAAGAAACTCTTTACCCCTTAAGCAATAACTCCCCCATTATTCCTCTATCTCCCTCCACCCCCAGCTCCTGGCAATCTATACTCTACTTTCTGTCTCTATGAATGTGTCTATTATAGATAACTCATATAATGGAATCAATCATACAGTATTTGTTCTTTTGTGTTGGGCGTCTTTCCTTTAGCATAATGTTTTCAAGTTTAATTAATGCTGTTGCTTGTATCAGAACTTTGTTCTTATTTTACGGCTGAATAGTATTCCATTGAATGGAAATACCATGCTTGGATTATCTATTCATGTGCTGATGGACATTTGGGTTGTTTCTATCTTGGTGTTATTACAAATAACGCTGCTTTGAACACTATGTACAAGTCTTTGTGTGGACATATGTTTTCATGTCTCTTGGATGTATACCTTGGAGTGGAATTGCTGGGTCATATGATACCTTTATAGTTAATTGTCTCAGTAATTGCTGGTTTGAGTTCCAAAGTGGTTGCACCATTTTCTATTCCCACCTGCAATGTAGGGGTGAACCATTAAGAATTTCAAACTCTGTCCTGCATCGGGGTACGACGGGAGAGATTGTCAACAGGAAAACAAAGTCACAGAGTCAAGTCTTAGCTATGGATTTTATGTACAATGGTTGAGGAGTGAAAAATATCAATTGAAATCAAACTCCTTGGATCCTATACAGAAATACATCAGTTTCCTTCCTTTCAATTTAACTAAGTAACCAACTAACCAACCTCCATTAAAAAACTTCTATAGTTTTACTGAATTTTATGACTGGGAGAGATTTTTGGAGGCATCCAAGTTAAAAATCTTATCTTCCTTTAAAGTAAAAAACTGATCTGCTCCTTGCAGACAGAAACGGGATTAAAATCTAGATCCCCAGGCTGCTAAGTCACACGGCCACCAGGACGTAATGTTGTTAGTTTTATTAGCTGAATTGGGTGGGGCAAAGAACATGGAGACAGATGGGAGTCACTGAGGGAGGTTGCTCACCTGTTAGGTGCCTCGAGATGGATGACAGGGCAATGAATGACTCTGTAGTAAGGTTTTAAATCTCCATGTGTATAGTTTAGCGGTTAGATGTGTTTCTTCCCGGCCTGAGCATTTACTTAGCAGGCAGACTCTGTTCAATTCAGTTCCTGCATATCAGTTCCATGCACGTGAGTATGCTGACCTCCATCCAAAATTTAGTTCTCCTACCAAGACTTGGAAGCAAGCTGAAGGATGCAAGGAGTGTGCCTTAGTCACCGAACTCATAAGGCAGCTGGCATACAATAAAAATTTGGCTTATGTTTTTGTATATCTAACAAGTGCCAGGCAGGTCCTTAAATCTTTACGGTCATTGACCATTTAAGAATCTGATGAAAGTTATGAGTCCTTTCCCTAGAAAATTGTCCATAGGGACATACACACATATTTTTCCCCCCTAAAATCTGACGGAGGGACGTTTGTGAATTGAAGGCATTTCTAGGCATCTCTGGGAAGAGGAGCTGATTAGGAACACTGGAAGGATGTTTTGAGCAGAATGGAGTACTTAGCTAAAGTTAGCCACCACTGCTTGTCAATATTGCCAGGCCTCTGGGATGATGTGGTTTTTCCCTGGGAGTGCTCTCTGGCCTCAGCACATGGGTGGAGAAAGTAGATGGTGGGATTGATTCAGAGTTGGGAAATGCCAGGCGAGGGATGTGGAAGAACATTTATCCGAGTGTGTGTGAAATCAAGAACTATCAAGAACTCCAGGCAGGGTAGAGAAGGAACTCAAGAGGGAGTTAAAAAAAAAAAGACTTGGACACTTGAGAGGGAGAGAAGGATTGACTGGCTGTAGGCTGCAGGTTATTGGAGAATATGTTTGTTGGGAGCTGAGAGTGGGAGGTTGTTAAAAGGCCAGGAGCGCTGTTCATGTGTAGGTATTTGGTACAGGGTTGCATGAATGCAGCAGTTCTTTGGGATGATAAGGTTCAGGGTTTGACCTCTTATTACGCACTCACGTTGAACATGGATGCGGGTGGAAGCTGAGGGAGAGGAGCCTTTAAAACACATGATAAAGCGTAGTCATCAGTTAATTTGGGCAAGGGAGTCTTGGGCTTTAGAAGGAGAACAGAAAACTCTGTGGAGCTGAATCTTGCCTGGAAACGTCTTCACATTATTCTACTTTGCTTCCTGCCTCCGACTCCCAAATATGCACATATGGGGGAGTCAGACCCACCTGGTTTTAGAGACATTTATTGATTGGCACTCCCACTTAAGCTTCTGGGGCTGAGTGTATCTTCAAAAATGATTTTTGCAGAAGCTTCCATTGATTGTGCTGGCTTCTATCAGTAGCATAGTTAAAATACACAACTCAACTGGGTATTCTGTGAGATAAAATAGGTTCCACCTCTGGCCCAGTGGCTGGCATGTAATAAGTGCTCAGTAACCCAGGTTTCTTTCCCTTCAGCTCCATTTTGCCCAACAGGTGTGGTTAAAAACTGTCTCTTATGGCTTTTGATATGGACTTTCATTTAACTGTTATGCATCCACTTTCTTGTAGATTATGCAAGAACCATAAGGATTCTCTTGAACCCAGGACCAGAGTCCCTGGACAATGAAATCAAAAGGTTATTTTTTTCCATGTACTTTCCTATATTAAAAATTGGTACTTATAATAAATTAATACAAAATACAAAAAATAAAAAAACACAAACACCAAAAAACCAAACAACACACAGACACACAAAATCCTACAAAAACCCAGCAGTAAAAAGAAAGTAAAAAACTTTAATGAGATTGAAATGCTGAGGCTGGAAGCCATCAGACTCATCTGGTTTTACAGTCTGATTTTTAATAGATAACAGTCTGGTTTCTTTTTTAGGCCCAAGGAACTCTATGGATCAAAGAAGGAGTTTGAATTCCAGTATTTCCAACTCCTGGGTTTTGGGAAGAGGAGGCAGCCATGGAAATCCAGTAGCCAAAGATTCCTTCTTATAATAAAATGCGTCTAGCGGTGTGGATGGACACATAAACAGTGACTTGCAAGGTCACTATTTTTACGCGGAGAGAACCTACCCAGGGCGCCAACGCTCAGCATTGCTCCGAAAGTAACTGAATCCCAGTCTCCAGGCCAGATTTTCCCTCCAGCCATTCACGGCCACGCAAAGCGGAGCTGGGAGCACACAGAAAGGGATGTCTTCATCGCCGGCCAGGATGGAACGAGCCCGCCCGCTCGGCGAGTGTTGAGAACCAAAGGGTCCCCCCAACCCTAGCGGCGGCCAACATGACTTGACTCCCCCATCCCTCCGGGTCCCTACTCTCCAGCCGCCCCCATCCAATCCGGGTGCGCGCGCACGAGCCGGCGAGGCGAGCAGGGGAGGTGTGAGCCCGGCAGCCTGCGGGTGGCGGCGGCGGCCGACTGGCTCGCGGGGAGAGGGGTCACCCGGGGCGGCGAGGGGGGAAGCTGGCGCTGCAGCCGGTTCCTCCGGCCGCGCCCCGCTCTCCGCCGCCACCTGCGCGTCCCCTCCCGGCTCTTTAGCCTCGGGGCTGTGCGGGCTTTTGGTGCCGCAGCGGTGGGATCACTCGGCGTTTGGCTCCTTGGGGCGCGGGATGAGCCGCGCTGCCAGTTCTGGCAAGCTGAGGGTGCGCCGGCGCGCGTCCCTCCCTGCCGCGCTCCCCGCGACGTTTTGGGAGGAGAGTAGAGAACTGCTTTGACTTTTGAGGTCCGACTCCTCCTTCCGATCAGCCTCCAGACGCGTGAGCTCGGAGAGAGGCCACTGTGACCGGCAGGCCCCGAAGACTCGTTGCGTGGCGTGGGGACCTGGAACGTGTTCCGGAGCCGGCGGCGCTGTGAGCGCTGGTGAGTTTGGAGGCGGGGTGGGGTGTCCCCCGGCGCGAGGGGCGGAGAGGACGTCGCGATCTGCCCCTTCGCCCGCCCCTTAGTGCTGCCCCCACTTTGGAGAGTAACTGAGACTTGAGCGTGACTGCGGAGACGCGAGGATGCGGGTGCCGGGCGCGGGCTTTCCCTCTGCCCGGCGTGATGGAGCGGGTCTGTGAGCCGAACAAAGGCGCCCGCCCGGGGGAGCTGGTCGTCGGCTGAAGAGCGCGGGGGCTGCACGCCGCGACGGCCGCCTGTGGGCCAGCTTGGTGGCTGTGTGGCCCGAGGTGCGGCGCGGTCCGCCGCCGGCGGGGGGCGAGCCCTGAGCCGGGCACCTGCGCGCTGCTCCCGCCGCGGCGCTCGAGCAGCCCAGCCCGGAGCCCAGGGGTCCCGCTGCGCTTGCCGTCCGACTCCCGGCGGCCAGAGGTCCAGAGGAGAACCGCCTGTCGCAGCAGGGGGGAGACCCGGCCTTTAGCCGAGAAGCCGAGGCTCCTGGAAGAGGGCGCACGCTGGGGACTGAGCAGGCATCTCGGGGAGCACTTCTGAAGACGGGGGCTTCCGCGTGAGAAATCTCGGTCTCCCTCCAACCAGTCCATCCTCCTGACCGTCCCCGCCGCCAGAGCATCGGCTCGGGGGTGGGTGGGGGGCTGCCGGGAGCGGCCAGTCTCCTCGCCCGCCGAAGTGTGAGGCTCGCACGGCCCCCCGCTGCCCCGCGCCTCGCAGAGCCCGAAGGGGCGCGGGTCCCGGGCGAGGGCCGGCCGGGCTTGTTTGATGGCTTCACTGAGAAGAGTCAAAGTGCTGCTGGTGTTGAACTTGATCGCGGTGGCCGGCTTCGTGCTCTTCCTGGCCAAGTGCCGGCCCATCGCCGTGCGCAGCGGAGACGCCTTCCACGAGATCCGGCCGCGCGCCGAGGCGGCCAACCTCAGCGCGCACAGCGCCAGCCCCATCCAGGATGCGGTCCTGAAGCGCCTGTCGCTGCTCGAGGACATCGTCTACCGGCAGCTGAATGGTAAGGACGCGGGACCGGCGCCCACGGGGCTCCGCGCGGGCGGGCCGGGCACCGGGTTTAGCCCCAGAGCCCTGCGCGCAGTGCCGGGGAGCCCGCGGGCCGCGGGAGGGGCTGCGCTGCTAGGCACCTCGGGCTCCCGCGCGCCCCCTCTTCGCCTCGCTGCGGGTTCTCCGGCAGGAAGCCGGGGCTGCTCAAAAGAACTACCTGCTTCTTTTCCGTGCGCCAGCTCTAACTTTGGTTTTATCTTGGAAACGTGACGGGACAGTTGGTTCCCTGCCCCAGCGTGCCGCTCGCGAAATGATTTCCTTGCGACTCCAGCCAGCTCCAGCTGCCAAATGGGACCGAAGCGCGGGGCCGAGGTTGACGGAGCAAATAGCTTTACCGCTTTGCGTAGGGTGGATGGGTGGGTGGAGAGGCAACGGGGAGAGGGGATTGACGGGGCTTAAATGCAGACAAATCAGGGCCCCAGGTCGTGGAGCGAATGCACTTCTGTAGTAAGGTGGATGACTATGTCATCTCTTTATGAGGCGGGCTGCTCAGCTAATAATTAGGATTCCTCCTATTGCCTTCGCTGGAGGCAGCTGTTAAAAAGACACTCCGGGTTCTTCCCTGTAGCTGCAGGGGGGCGATTGTAAAGTTCGCCGTGGGCTGGAGTGGCAGGTTTTAACAGAGCATACCAAGTGACAGGTGACTTTGAGAACCTGGCCCATCCGAAGTACTCTCCTCAGTATGTCAGGAGAAGAGGGACCAGATACTTACTGTACCCTGGTCACAGTGGATCTGGAGACCTGTGGGTCATTGGACACTTGCTGTCCCCAAGGAAAGAATGGGGGTTGCCTCCTGGAATCCAGTCAGCTCCCCAGGGGCCCACATAGCGGCTTTCCAAGACAGATGCGGTAGGCAGGTACAGAATACTTCCCTGCTTCCTCAGCTCCAACTCACATTCCCACACAGCAGCTCCAGAACTACAGATAATCACCCTAAAGGTAATGATAATAATAAGTAATGGGATTCTGGGCCTGTGCCAGGCACTGATCAAGGGTGTCACAAGTGCAGTATCTCGTTCACATCATTCTAGGGAAGTTTTCCATGCTTTCCCATATTAAAAACGAGGAACTGAATCTCGACGAGGTTCACCAACTCACCCAGCATCCTGAAGAGGGTAAGTGCTGGAGTCTGGAGTGAGAAGCCCATATCAGCCTGCACTCTGTCCTGTTAGGCACAAACATTTATGTATGGCCTTCTCCAAATTCTAAGGAGTATTAAGTTTGATGAAGAAATTAATATGTGGAGCTGCAGATACAGGTATAGACCTGTATCACGATTCTGTGTTAGGATGTATGGACTCTCTGAGGTTAGAGAGTGGATCAGCCCTGTGGCAGGGAGAGGAATAACAACCAGACTCTTCCTGCTCTCGGATGATCCCTTCTGGGTAACTCCTGGTGGGATGAGATTGGCTCTCCGAGTACTCTTGGAAAGGAACCCTGGTCTTCTCGACAGCATTGGACAAACATCTGTGGATGCCTCTAACTACTGGTTCATCTGCAGTGGGAAGTTGCAAGCCCTGCACGACCCCTCGCAGACCATGTAGCCTGGCTGCGACTGTTACACTGAGTGCTGCAAAGCTAAGGCACAACATGAAAGAGAGACTCATGGTTCATTTCTGGAGGAATGAGTTTATTAACCTGCAAAGTTTCTGCCATAGACATAACCATAGCAGCACCCAAAACAGAGTAGTCAGGGACTTGACGTCACTTTAGTATTAGTTTCAAGTAGGACAATTAAATACATTATATTTATACCGTAATTCCCTTAAATAGTAATAATTAAAACATATCTGGTGTTTACCAAGTGCCAGTCATATATTATCGTCTTTAGTCTTTATAGCAACTTTATGAGATAAGTAACTTGCCCATAGTCAGGCAGCTAGTGAGTGTTAGAATTGAACCTGGACAGAATTGATGTTTTTATCCACAGCACCACCTTTTTCACTCATTAGCATGCATCAGAATCATCCAGAAGGTTTGATGAAGCACGGATATCTGGGACCCACCCCCAGAATCTCTGATTCAGAAGATCTGGGGTGGGACTCTATAACTTGCCTCTCTAACGAGCTTGTGGCTGGGTTCTGTGATCTGCTGCCCTATACCATACTGCTTACTCTAAGCAAAGCAAAAGCAGAAAACCCACTTGATGTCCAAAGCCAGTTGGTTGGAAGGGTGTGGGAAACTTCTGAAAAGAAGAGAGATGGCTTCAGCTGAGCTGGGAGTCTGGATTTGTTCGTATGCCCTTCTGCCATGCGAGCGATTCCCTGGGGCTGGTTGGGATGGGTGCTGTGGCTGGGAAAGCTGAGTTTTCCTGACTTGCAGCCTTTGCAGAGGAGCTGGTGGGAAGGTCCACTTGAGAGCTTTTCCTGGATGAGCCAAGAATTCAAGCTGCAGCTCGGCAGAGTTTATTTTTCTGGCTGTCCAGTGTAATTTGCAGTGACATGAAGCCTAGAGGAAGAGAGCAGAGGAAGGTCCTGAAAGAGAAAGGACCCTTTCCTCTCTCCACTCCCCCACCTCCATGCCCTCCATCCTTTGTCTGTGCTCGTGTTAGGTAATGAGTCTCTCATCCTTTGGTGTACTTGGCCTGCTGGGCTGAGAGGAGGAGAGGACTTCCAGGGCCTATGGGGGAGATGGCATATGGACCCTCCGTGCCTTCTGGCTCTGAGGCTTGTTCCCACCCATTACTACTGAAGGAGGAGAAGAAATCCTTGATCGTGACCTTCTTTATCTCTCAGGAGTTAATGGAGCACCCACTCCTGCCAGGCATGGGGTGCATGTGGAGGAAAACAGTGAGAAACGAGGCCAGGGTGCTTCCATCATCTTGAGTGTGAAGTGGGAGCTGGATTTGGAAGGTTGCTGAAGTTTCCCAAGCCTTCCTTGTCCACTCATGAAATTCAACCAGGCGGCATTCCTGGAACAGTGCACCTTCCTTTGCTTTTGAGTACAACCATTGCCCACACTGTCTCTCACTGATGAAACAGGCTCGATTGGGTGTCCTAAGAATGGCCAATGGGTGGTGAGCCCAGGTTTCTCAGGACAGGCTTTCTGCTAATACTCCAAATCCCATTTGAAAATCAGTTATGGGTTTGTTGTTTTCTCGTTGAGAGGAGATCTCAAAGAGAAAGTGGAGGTGCTGATACGGAGGAGATGGCTTATTATTTTTCCCCTTTGGAATTTCTCCTGTATCTGCTCTTTTGTTCTGTTAGATACCACCGCCAACCCTCTGACTCAGGTCCTGATTTCCTTCACCGGGACCGTTGCAGCTGTCCCTTTTAACTGTGTTCCTGGCCCTGGTTCTCATGCTGCCATTCCAGTGAGCAAGAATGGCTTGAGTTATCTGGGTGGAAAGCACCACTTCCAAAGGGCTCAAGATCTTCCAGTGATGTTCTGTTTCCTATGGAATGAGTGTCAAGCCTGGATGGAGGCTGGCAGCCAGGTCCTGCAACAGCCAGCTCTAGCCGGCATTTCCCAAGTTCTTGCGCTTAGCCAGTGCATTCTGCCAGCTAGTCCAGTCTACTTGCTGAATGATCCCACATTTGCCTTAGACTTTTTGGCCTCCACATCCAGCCCCAGTCTTTGAGAAGTGCTGGTTTCCTGGTCTACTCTCCCTCCTATCTGCATTCTGTCTGTCCTTTAAGCAGCTCAGGATCACCTCCTGGGGGTGGGGTGTCAGCAGGCCATGAGGCCTGGGCTCTTCCTGCTTTGATGTACTTCAGGTTTTACACCCATTACTTGCACTCTTGTGCTTCCATAGGCTTATTTTTTGGAGTCCAGAATTGGTCTATAGGCTTCTCAAGGGTTGGAACCTTATTTTGGACTCTTACATAATATTTTCAGCTCTCAGCATCCAACATAGAGCCTGATACACAATGAGGGCCCTTGTTGGTTAATTGGGTGGGGGTTAGTTTTAGGAGGTAAATGATAGCCAGAGAGGAAATAACCTTGAGAAAGCCTGACTCAAAGGCTGGGTGGGTAGATATGGTGAGCGGGTGGGAGCTAGAAAAATTTAGCTGGGAACATATAGCACGAGGAAGCCATCTTGCTTGCGCCATCTTGGAACTGCTGAGGTCTGTCAGGGTCCTTACTGAAGCAGTGGCCCAAGTTAGGGGATGAGCAAATTTTAGTATATATTTTCTTTGACTGCATAATTTTATAAAATACTACATCTCTTTTTTTTGTAGAATAAAATTAATTCCCATTTATGGTGGGAAATTGAGAAAATATTGTGCAGAAGAAAATAATGCAGTATTAAAAATATACATATATCTTTTAATGGTGGCATGCTGGCTTTGTGCCAGCACCAGGAGAATGGACCTAGGAATAGACAGATTCTTTTGGAAGCCAATTCTTGGCTTTTATCACCTTCTGAGGGAGTTATTTATTTCTTCCATTTTCGAGATGAGAAAGGTGAGAAACAGATGTTAATATGACCTAGCCAGGTGACATAGCCGGTGAGGGACTGAGACAAGAATAATAAATCCATGGCCCTTTGCCCCCAGTCCAGCACCCTAAGGTGAGAGGCCAAGGCAGTGGGGTGCTGTGGTCCTTCTCTTGGCTGGCCAAGCTCTGAGCCTGGCTGGTACCCGAGCCCCCCATGAGAACCCCTTCACTATGAATCACAGAATGGAAAGGGCACACACCAGGCCCCATCCTGTAAGTCCCAATGGCGGCTCTATCATAAGAGGAAATGCAATTGATTCAGGTTAGGTTCCAAATTTAGATTTCAGAAGGATATTGAATAGAAGCAGAGTTGCCTGAAGAAATTGAAAATCTTTGTGGGAATGGAGGAAAGTCAGAACCGCCTCTTCCAGTCCTGCCCCCCAGCAACCAGGCAGATGACACTCGAGTTGGAGCTGCAGGAAACCAAAATGTACCTAAATATCCAAGTGCAGCAGCCCCCTGGACCCTCCAGACTGACCCATTAGCCAGCCTCGATATGCAGGGAAAGTGAGTTGGCACCCAAGGACAGAGGCAGAGACTTGCTGTCACAAGCCTCCAAGGTGGAGTCAGAAAGTGAGGGACTTTCTGTGCTTTGAAAGCTCATCTTCATGGATGCCTGGAACTCTCTGGCACACCTTCCCCTTTCCTGCTGGGAAACAGATGTATGTGTATATACTATGGACGCTGGACGCTACCAGCATTTTCTGTGGACGGGGGGGAGGGGGTCAGAGGGAGAGGGCCGAATGTCCGTGTGCAAATCCGCCACCGCAGTGAGGGTCAGAAGGGAACCCGGGCAGTACGTGCTGTCGCCTGCTGCCTGCAGACGTGCACTGGGGTTCTGGGAGGCAGGGGGGGTGGGATTTGTAGATGGTTTGATGGGTAGAGAGGCAGAGAGGCAGTCAGGGCTATTTCTTGAGCAAGAAATCCAGCCCCCCTGACTTTTGCTGTGACCACATCAGGAAGGTTCTTTGTGGACAGAAGAAGATTCAGTAATTTGCACTAAGAGAATGACGCCGGGAAGAGGGAGCATGGACTCCCCAAGACCTGAGTAGAATGAAGACACAACCTAAAATTAGACAACCTACGAATCTTTATGAATATAATTTTATAAGAAAGACTGTGCATTTGGGAGATAGCCTGGGCTTGATTTGCATCTCTGTCCCTTACTATATAACCTTGGGCAAGTCACTTTGTCTCTCAGCTGGGAAATAGGGCTATCCTAAGTCAGGGTGAACTGGATTCAAAATACACAGCCCTAGCACGGTGCCAGCACATGGTAGACGCTTAAAAATGGCAGCCGACGTTATTGCAAATGAAATGAATAACACTGGATGGTATGCATGAAAGTGGTTTGCAATGGGAAGTTTTGTGCTGCATATATGTCGCCACAGTTTAAAAGCAAAGGCAGCTGTAAGAATGTAAACTTCAAGGAAGGGACTTGACTGCCTGCTCACCACCATATGCTCAGTCTTGTCCTGACCCATGGTAGGTGTTTAGCAAATATTTCTTGAATGAATTTGTGAACAGTTAGAGCTACTGTGTAGGAGAGGGTGCCATCGTTATCTGTAAGTCTCAAGAGAGGAGGTTCTTTCCACTCTAATTTATTTGGACTCTTGATTAATTTAGGAGCCTTCTCTCTTCCATGTGTTTATCTATCACACTTTGTTTCCTTCTTCCTTCTCCTCCCGTCCCCCACTCTTGTTTGTAATGATTATGCTTTTAAGGCCCGGGAGAAGAATCGGTGACCTATATATACCCAATCACATTATGAAATACGTTGACCCCTGTCTATATTTGCCAGCTTTCCTGGCTGCTGGGTGTGGACCAGTTGTCAGGGATATAAAGGCTAAGATACTGTCCTTACTTCAGTGTTTGTGGTCTAGTTGGAAAGAGAGGGTTTTGGCTTTACCAGATATACGCAAGGTCCCAAAAGAAAATTGGAAAGAATGTGGAGATGGAGAAGCTGGAACTGGCACATAGTAGTGCTTCATCAATGAATGTTGAATTAAAGCCACAGAACTGAGAAGTTTTGACACACAGACCCCTAGAGACGTGTAGCAAGCTCACCTGGGACTCTGACTTGGGGACAAATCATAGAGGATCCCATAGGATCCTTCCAAGAGATGGTTGGGATCTCCAGTGGGGAACCATGCTTCTGCAAGGATCTGCAGCAGGCCAGCCAGCAAGGGAAATGACATCCAGGTGGAAGAATGGCGTGGAGTGGGGAGGGGATGTAAGTGTGGCAGTGTGGGGACAGTGCGGGGCAGACTGGAGCTTGTTTGGAGTTGGATCTGACAAGGCTTTGACTTCCAGGCTGGTTGGACTCAATTCTGCAGTCAGCCAGGAGTGGCCACGTGCCCGGTCACTATGGCGACTTAAGGGGATTGCTAGTCTGCGGGGGTTTAGTGGACGCGAGCCTGGACAGGAAGTGGGTCACAATAGAGCAGGGCTTACGAGGCGCTGGCCCCCCTGAGGCTGGGACCAATCCTCCGAACCCAAGAGCTCTTCCACCAGGTGATTCCAGCTGCACCTGCCTCAGTAGCTACCTCCAGGGTGGACAGTCAGCACCTGGGGTTGTTCCAGTTGGAAACTCTTGGTCAGCTCTTGGGTACGCCGGCCTGAGGGCCCACCTTTGGGTCCGCTCTCACCGACACTCCTGCTGCTCCTTTGCTTCCTTGAGGCCAGCCCCCCAACCCTTCCCTTGCTCTTGCTCCCTGGGCCTCCGTCCCTCCTGATCCACAACCCTTGCTGCGGGACCCTTTATGAGCTCCTCTGCAGAGTCCTCACCTCCTCATCCTCTGCTGCACCCACCCGGGGACTTTGTTCCTGAGGAAGGTGGCACCCTGACAGGCATTGGGTGCTGTTAGGGCTCATGCTGGGCCCCCAGGTTACCTGGCACATGGGCACATAGCTCTCCTTTTCTGTTCTGTGCAGAGCCAAAAAGCAAGAGGAGGGGTTTCAAGGGAGGCTGTGTGGGGGGTGGGGAGGATTTGTCTGTCTCTGAACCGAACCCAGTCTTGTGCCATCCCCTGATGACAGCCGCTGTCAGATGACACCGTGGCCGCTGTCCCGTCAGCCACCTGCGGGCTTTGTCCCTCCTGTGGCTGCTGCAACAACTCAGGCCACCTCCAGGCCTCTGGGTCTCCCTTCCCTTCCTGGGTCAGACACGGCTTTGTGGCACGGGCAGCACCTGGCACCCTTGCCTGCTGCTGAAGGGACCAGAAGATGCAGCCCTTAAGTGCCAGGAGCCAGCTCCCCAGGGGGTGGCATAGGACCTGGGGTGGAGGGCAGAAGAGATGATGAACCAGGGGCAGGTTGCTCCCCCTCAGCTGGGCCGTCTGGCGGTGCAGCGCCCCAACTGGCCTCTGGGAAGGAGTCCAGTGAGACCAGACAGTTGGGGCAGCAGGGAAATGCATTCTCTTGTGTTGCCCCCTCCTCATGCCTGCCTCCCCTGCCTTTTCTCTCGCTCTGTTTCTCTGGGTGGCTCTCCTCAGTACAGTGCCAGCCTGCACGCTTGGCCCCAATCCCTGTTCTCCCGGAACCTGGGCTACCGTACAACTCATTTCGTAGTTTGGTTCTTATGCCTCCTGATCTGTGTATCTCGAGCAAGTTACGGAACTCCCAGAACCTCAGTTTCCCTTTTTGTCAGAGTGGTGATACTTCGTGCCTCGTGGAATTGATGTGATTGAAGGAGCAGAGGGCAGAGGCTCTTTCAGTGCCTGGTCCCTGGGAGGGGTTTCCATCTGTAAGTGTTGATAGGTGACAAATAGGAGGGGGTCAGGCCAGCACCTGAAGGCTGATATGGAGTGAAGAGGGCATAGGGAAAGGATGCAGCCCAGGAAGAAGGGAGGCCAGAGACTTCTTTTTCATCCCTGGTTTTAAGCAGCATCAGTCAGCGTCCTGGGTGTTTTGACTCTTGGAGTTTGTCTATTTTCTAAATAAAAACATTTGCTAGCAATGCTTGAAATATTAAAAAAATATATAGATAAAACAGAACACACCTTTGGTCCCCTGTCCCACTTCTACTTCATCAGCACTGCTATCAGTGTTTTGAGTGTATCCTGTTAAAGTCTTTTATACCTTTGCTCCCCTCCCTCCTTCTTTTTTCCCTTTCCCCTCCGCCCCTCCTTTTCTCATAGTGCCCATAGCACTTAAAACAAATTCAGGTCTCACATGGTTGAAAGGCCTGCCACTGCCTTAGTGATTGTTCTTCACAGGTCTTTAGGCTGTTCTGACATGTGGATGACAATCGGCTTAGCCACCGATAGAGAAATTTTCCTTTTTAATAATGTCCCTGTCACTGCTAACTGCGGAGCCTCAGCCTTGCCATGCGTGAGTAATAAACCACGGCCGTAATTACAGGTGGTGACGCTAGCACGCTGACAGCTAACAGGAAGCCGGTTCCACGAGAACTGCCTTCCATCTGAGCCTCGGGCACAACGGCTGATTGTGTGATTAGTTTTTACGGAGGGGTGTCTCTTGGTTATGCGTGGGGGTGCAGTACCTTCGTGGTAGAAAGAACACTTAAGTGTTGGAGATCAGGGTTCTAGTTCTGCTTGGTTCCTAGGGACCAAGTTTATGCACCTGTACAATGAGGGCAGCATGCCTGTCAGGTCCTGAGTAGTATACTTCCCCATCCTCCTTTTTTTTTTCTTCTTTTTGCTTGGGCAGGCACTGGGAATTGAACCCGGGTCTCAGGCATTGCAGGCAAGAATTCTGCCACTGAGCTACCATCACACCTCCCTTCCCCAGCCTTCTTATTAAAACCTCCTGCATTCTCCAAGGACCAGTGCAGAAGCCCTTTATTCCCTGCCACCTCCCCTGACCACCTTGTTAGAATTAATTGTCCCTTCTTCTGGATTTCCATGGTACTTTATTAGAGTCTCTTTTTAGCCCTTGTCTGTTTCTGCTTTATTTTATAATGAATTGTTTACATGGCCAATCCCAGTAGCTTGTGAGGGGAATAGATTTTGTTCATTAAAAAAAAAAAAATCCCTCTGTGTCATTTGTCAGTTAATTCATCAACAAGAAATGGAGAGCCCAATGAATAGTTGTTTCAAACTTGCTCTCAGTTAACACACTGGTTTGGCATGATATCATAGCTCATGTCATTTTATTTCTCTTGGTCTTTTCTTCATTGTTACAATACGGCTGCTGTAGTCCCAGCCATTGCATCTTTGTACAAGGTAGGACGTACTATAAGGTTTGGCCACATCTGCCTCTGTTTAATCAGAAGGCAAAAGCTTTTCCAGAAGTCTCCTTGAATCAGGAGAACAGTTGCTTTCCAGAGAAAATAATTATGGTGGTAGCAAGAGAGAAGGAGGGCAGGAATGGCATTTGCATCACAAATCCACAGTGTGTGCCACCCCTTTTCTACACCCATCACATTGTTATTGAATAGTAAAATGAAGAGAGACTCTGCTAACTAGAAATTCAATTAACCAGAGTACTCAAATCCTGGGGCATTCTGATTAACTTAGATTTGACTTGAAGGGATCTTATAGATCAAACTACCATATATATTGATATTTCATCAATCCTAAGATGCACCTTATTCCATTTCTGAAATTGGAATTCATCTTACCATCAGTAGTATGTCAGTTTAATTAGCAGCATTATTTTTTCTTTGGGTATGGTTCATCTTAGAGTTGATGCATCTTAAATTTATTTGTTTATATATGTGTTAATGCCGTAGTTTACCATTCACAGCTATTTTTATTGAGTATCTAAGACATATGACGTGTTTTTCAATACATAATTCTATATCAAACCTATGATACCCATTTTGCATATGAGGAAGAGGAACACAAAGTAATACGTTGTCCAGGGACACCCTCCAGCTGTCCCTGTGCCTTCCTTAGTGCCATTGGCACATGCTGACACATGGACTGTGGGACAGAGCACTGATGAGGTGGTGGCTAGCTTAGGGTGTGGGGACTGCAGAGAGGGGCCTGCTGGGAAAAGGTACAGGGACAGGTGCCACCGATGACAGGATGGCAGCAGGAAACCTCACTTCACTCAGGTTTAACAGTTACTAGTGTGTAAAGCCATAAAGTACTTAATTTTGGGCCTCTAAATGTATGCTGTGTGAGCTTTAAATCCAGCCCATATTTAGAACAAAAGATAAGAAAAGTGAAACAGATATACAAGTTAATTAAAAGGCCTTGCTTATACTTGCAGTGAAATCAGCACAGCAAAACAAGGGTGCTTTCCAGGCAACCCTGAGCAGGCCTTGGGCAAGCTTTGCTCCTTGACTCTTGCCCTGTTCCCTCTCTGCAATTGCATATCCGTCTTCTTAGTACACTGGAGGCTTTAATTGAGCAAGATCCAGGGTTACCCGGTGATGGCTATTTTTCCATGGATACCACGCCTCGAAGAGGGGTCCACATGGCCCAGCTGAGGGCCCGAGGCCCAGAGATGAGCATGAGGGTCTTCCGAGGTGGTGTGTCACCATGTGGGCACAGGCCTCTGGGAAGCCCCTGCACGTGGCTGAAGTGGTTCCCTGGAAGGTAAGCGCTTTGGTGCCAGAGCACCCTTCTCCATTCTGCTTCTAGTTTGTTATTCCTGGAAGGCAGGGAGCCAGTCTTTTAAATTATTTTATGGTACTCTTCATAAGGGATCAGGGTCTGGACTAGGAACGCTGACACTGAGCCGCCTGGAACTACCTGCGCGGCTGTGGCAGAGGCACCGCTGTGTCCACTACCCCACGTTACTTTTCTGCTTGGCCATAGAGTTCATCTCCTGCAAAGAGGTAGTGCATATGGCCAGTGGAAGATGGGTGGATATTTGCTGCTCCTGGCCCTGGCCCACTAAACCTCCTGCAGGTCTCTTCTCTCTTAACTTTTGATAGTGGCTTTGGAATCCACTTTTTCACTGGGTACAAGACGGAATGCCCTCAAGCCCTGAAGGACCCCATGGAGCACAAAATCACCCTCCCCAGCTCTCCTTTTCTATATAATGGACCCTTGTGTTAATTAAGCCACTGAGATAGTGGGGCTTATTTGTTATAGCGTCTAGCATTACTTATCCTAACTTACTCAATTAGGTAGGGCTGGGACATTCGTCTCCCTAAGTGACAGGCCAGTGTATCCACTCTTTGTCTCTGTACTTGATTAACATGACCAGCAAATATTAGCTAAACTTAAACAATAAGGAGGGTGGGATAAGGAGGTTGCTTTGAAAGTCACCTAATTCTAGGCCAGGTTCTGCATCTGATCTGCTGTTGGCTTTAAGAAAAATGATCTGTTTCTCAGTGTCCCAGGGTTTTATTCAGAGTGATGGAATGATTATAATCAAGCCCTACTTATGCTCCGCATTGGAGCTGAGGGATAAGTATTGAAATATAGCTAAGTTGTTTGCAATTATAAACAACTAAATAATATATGCATTGTCTTTATTGCAGCTTCGGCTGATAGGAACTGGCATTTTTCAAGATGTGACAAACTGAAAAGGTTAGTTTAAGAATTAGCAATTAAAAAAATCATGATCTTTGCTGCCACCGCATTTTAAATCATGCAAACATTTATGTTTGTGCCAAAGTTCCACAATTTCCTTTACAGCAATTACTGAAATGCATTCACAAGATAAAAATGGAGTTCGGGGAAGAATATTTAAGAGCTCTTTAATGATGTTTAAAACTTTGCTAATTTGCCAAGTTGTGCTAAAATCCACTTTGATTTTTTTTTTTTTTCCTGCCTACCCATCTTCCTGCAATTGAACTGATTCCAGGGAGATTTCAAGAAAGGGGCTAAAACTAATATTAAAATACACAAATCTCATGAAATATCTTTTCAAGAGCTTCTTTTCTTCCTTCATTAGCTGAAGGTGAGCACTCAGGAAGATATAAAAACCCTTGGGCTGTGTTTACTTGTACAAAGCAGTTAAGGGAGAAAACAAAAGCTAAACACTGGTTACTATTGGGTGAATTGAATTAAAACTCTGCTTTTGTGGCTCCTGAGTAACTTGCACGAGTAGACCTTTGGGGAGGGATAGACTATTATTAATTTCTTGCATACTCATCCTTACTCAGATCTTGGTTTGGCAAAACTGTGCATCCAGGGAAGGGCTGGGTCCTTTCTGCATCATGGCTCAGTCCTCTGGCTCCTTCGCTTTTGGGGCTCTGAAAACCTGAGAACCCTGAGTACCCTGAATTGCCCTTCCTCTTCCCCTCAAGAAAGGATCTAGTGCTGATGGGTAGTGTGCAAGTTCACAGATACCTGTCAGGGATGATTCTGTGGAAAGCCCAAACTTCAGTAGAAGAAGTGACACGACATTGCGTCCTGGACAAGAGTCAGAGATGTGACTCTGCCCCACCAGCCCCTCCCTAACTTGTGGTCCTCGAGGAAGTATCCTACAGTGGACTGAGGACAGGTTTCGAGTTAGTTGGGTCTGATTTGTGTGTGTGTGTGTTTATTAAAGAAGTTGTGGGTTTACAGAACAATCATCCGTCAAATTCAGGATTCCCATACACCACCCTATCATTATTCATGTGTTGCGTTGGTGTGAATCATTTGTTATGCTGATGAAAGCACATTTTAAAAGTGGTGCTGTTAACTGTAGCCCATGGTTTAACTCAGCGTTCCCTGTTTGTATTGTGCAATTCCATGGATTTAAAAAAAAATTGCTTTCTAGTACCATATATACAACCTAGTATTTTCCCCTTTAACAGCGTTCATCTTCTAGTACCATATATACAACTGAGTATTCCCCCTTTAACCTCATTCATATATGTAAATATTTTTTAAGTGCTGAAATTGCATTTGTGATATTGTGTTACCATTGCCACCATCCGTTACCAAAATATTTCCATCATGCCAAATCAAAATTCTGTACATTTAAAGCCTTAAGTCCCTATCCCTTGTGTACCCCACCCCCTGGTAATATAAGTCATATCTAATTATAAACTTCTTTTTTGGCTACGTAAATGAAGCTGAAACTTGGGCTTTGGGCTAATCCTAGAATATTACTGAGTCCCAGTTGACCCGTCTGAATAATATTATTTGCTTCCAGAAATTTGATAAAGACTGTAAGATGAGAGCTCTAAAATGCCTTGAAGAATGCTGATGTTACTATTGCTTCAGGGAGGTTATTTCCATCCCTGCTCTTGAGAACAAGACATTTAGCTCCTTTAGGACTCACTTTTCTGTCCTGTAAAATCTAGATAAGATCTCAGGTGTGTTCAGGTTCTGTGGATCAGTGAGGCAGAGTATATTTCCATGCAAACGACAGACGTCCAGGATCAGACAGATTCACATCTTTTGACAGGGATAAAGAGTTCAATCCAAGGAAGGAGAAATGGTTTCACTGGACGAGGTGCAAATTCTTTGATACTCTTCCCATCAAAAGGTGGAGTTTAATTCCCCTTGTGTTGAACATAGGCTGACCTTAGTGACTTGTTTCCATTGAATGAAATTCAGTGGAAATGATATTGGACAACTGCTGAGGGTGGGTCCTCAAGGGTGATACATCTTCTGCCTGGCTCTCTCTCTTTGGGGACTTGGATCTTTGAAGCTTGAACCACCATGGGCTCCTCTGAAGCCACAATGCTGGGGAGAGTACATGGAGAGTGAGAGAGACGGATCTCTGTTTCAGCCCCCAGCTGTTTGTCTTCCCAGCACAAGTGCCAGACAAGTGCTGAGACAGCTTTCACGTGACACTGGCTCCCGACCTTCGAGACTCCCCAGCCGATGCCAAGTGGAGCAGAAAAAAAGCTGGGTCCATCCCCCAGTCCTGCCCAAGTTGCAGATTCTTGCACCAACCAAATATAGATGTATTAAAGCCACTAAGTTTGGGGGCGGTTTGTTAGGCAGCAATAAATAACTGGAACACTAAGCTGGTATTCTTGTCTCCTAACCATAAGAAATAAGACACTGTTGATGCTGTTGATGATAACAGTACTCACGGTTATGAATTTAGCAGCACTTAACATTTATGGAGCACTTAGTTAAAAGTACTAGGCACTGTGCTAAAGACTTTATATCTATATGAAAGTGGGTACTGAATTTTTTGGGGGGGTGAATCTTGCATTTACATGCCGCTGATAGACTGGACAGCAGCCCAGCTATTGCAGAGGGCGTTAGGAAAGCCAATAATTTTCAGGCATCTTTTGGTAGTCTGACAATTAGCCTGGACCACTGTGAACCATTGCTTGTGTTTGAGATTGGATGGAAGAAGGCAGGGTGGCTGGTCTGTGATGGGCATCATTTAGCTAGCATAGCCTCCTGGACCCTACACCAACATTTCCTCTATCACACGATTTCCTACTTTCTGTAGAACCTGGAGAATTTGGTGCCTCTACAAATAATATGTACTACAAACCAACAGGGCACTTTACTTTCAGGAGTTTAAATGAATACTGCAAACTTTTTATTCTAATTAAGTGGAGTGGGAAATAGGAGGCTTTTCTGAATTATGGTGCTATAACAGAACAAACACATTTATAGTCCTCAGTTTTCCTGGAGTGAGGCCAATTTTTATTTCACTCTTAACTTGGACATGCATATTAACAGCTGTAACACATTAAAGATCAGGGAGTGCAGTAGGATAGCAGATCCCATGCCTGGCTGAGCGTTTACATTTACTTGGGGGACATTGGAGAAAAATATTAAAGCCCAGATTACTCAGTCTGGAGAGTTACGTATCATAGCTATGAGGTAGGAATTGACTTGGGAATCCTTATTTTTCAAAAGCTCAGTGGGTGATTCTATCGAGAAGTTGGGTCTGGACAGAAGGAATCATGAAGGAACCCATCAAGCCCTTGACTGCTAAGATGGGTAGGTTGACTTTGGTGCTTTGAAGTGTTTTTTAGTACTTTCTCTTATGGCAAAAGCTTCACAGTCTTTGTACCTGTGAACCACTTCTTGGCAGGCAGATATTTTGTCGAGCTCCCTTGAGAGGTCAGGGCAGGGCTGGACACACAGGGTGGACTGAATGGTGTGGAAGGGGAAAAAAAACACCCATGCAGCTTTAAAACAAGGTTTAATGGCTCCAGCCTGGACCTGGAAACCATGTGGATTAAACACAAAGCGCTGAAGGACAAAAACCCAACCACATCCACATCGATTTCCAAGATGGTGTCTTTGGGGCAGGTCTCCATGTTACAGGGTTGGAGTCTAAAGCAAGAAATAGCTGCAGAGATGGAGATTCTCTTCAGCCTGAGGCAGTTGGTTTGGATTGGCTCAAGGAACTCACAGCAGTTTGTGGATTTATTATTTAATTAATAATGCCTCATGAAAAACTGAAGTTTATGTTTAGGATGAAGAGCTTCAACAGTTAACCTGAGGGGTACCATTGCCTTACTCAGGATGGTGGGCTGCCTCCAGCAGTAAGGGCTGTTGCATCTTGAGAACTCCTCATAACTCAGACTAAGATGCTAAGCTTCTCACCTGGATTACCTGCTTGAACCTTCACAACAGTCCTGTAAGCATAGATCCTATTATTACCCCCATTTTACAGGTGAGGAAACTGAGGTTTAGGGAGATTAGGTAAGTTGCCAAGGGCCCCAGAGTAGGTGATGGACCAAGACTTGAACTCAGGACCGTGCTTGGCACAGTCTGTGTCCTGCACCCCAGGGCTCTGCCACCTCCCATGCTCAAGGGTTTGCTGGGTTCCTTCATGATTCCTTCTGTCCACACTCCCAAGAAGGTGGTTGCTAAGAAAGACCTTATGCTTAAAGCTCTAGTTGCCAGACTGCATGGAGGGCAATGCCTTTTTTCCTCATGTGAAGTTCTACTTGAGAAACCAAATTTATTTCAAGATAAGAGTCAAAACAGGGGGATTTGGGGGTGGTCTTGGGTAGTGGGTGGCCCTGGGCTGGGGTGTCCTGGTGCCTCCGTCTTCCCTAGCTCAGGGTTTCCAGCCTCGCCAGACCCAATGCCCCTCCCCACCCTCTGCAATTTACAGCTTTTTTTTTTTTTTTTAGAAATAATTGACATACAATAAACTTTACATATTTAAAGATTCACCAAGACAAGTTTTGACATTTGTATACACCCATGAAACCACCCCCGCAATCAAGGCAATCTCCTCGTGCCCCTTGGTATTCCCTTTCTCCTACCCTTCTCTTTCCCCCCTTCCCCCGTCTCCAGGCAACCACCAAGGTATTCTCTGTCACTGTAGATTCATTTTCATTTTCTAGAATTTTTTTGGGTGTGCTGTATGGTGGGGGTCACATTTCATTCTTTTTCCATGTGACCATCCCTTTATTGCAGCACCATTTGTTGAATTTTTATTTTTTCTTGGTGGGGGGAAGTGCACGGGCTGGGAATCGAACCTGGGTCTCAGGCATGGCAGGCAAGAATTCTACCACTGAACTACCCTTGTACCCCCCATTTTCTAGAATTTTGTAGAAGTCTGATGCCCTTAAAAAACAACAACAATGCACATTTGTAGCACTCCCTTTAGTCTCCTGAAATAAAAAGTAATTCGTTGATAACCAAAAGTGCCCCAGTGAATTTCCACAGGCAGTTCTGCCCCCATTTGAGAGCCCCTGGGATAGTCCTGGGACCAGAGACACCCAACTGATCCTCTCTTTCTTGAGGACAGTGTTGGGAGACCACTGGCAAAATTCTTTATTTTTTCCAACTTTTGTGTTTTACTCTCCTTTTCAGTCTTAAAGCTTCTACCCTTCCAGCATGACCTCAAGGTGAATATTCCCCCCAAACAGTTACATTATACTAAGCAAATTTCTACTCTTTCTTTTAGGATGGGTCACTTTGGGGACTCTTGCTCCCAATCCCTAAACCTGGGTTTGAGTTTTTCCAATCCTAATTCAGGGAAACAAACAAACAAAAATCTTAGTTTGTTATTGGTGGACTCTGGATTTGGCATCTGTTGCCCTCTGATTTACCCATGCTGTTGCTTTCATTTGTGGCCCTGCTCGGGGACTCATTGACGTAATCTAGAGAAGAGAACAAGCTCCCATCCAGAGACCCCCTCGCCCCTAGTGCATACTGAGCTCTGTGTATTCAGGTCTTCATCCGTGGGGCAGACTTTGAAGGGCACGTAGGCTGGTCAGGGAGACACGTGAAAACCACGTGGGAGGCCAGAGCTTCTGTGGGTGGGGGAAGGGACACCCAGGAGCCAGGGAGGAAGGGGTGATTTCTGGGCTGGAGGGAGTGAAGACTGCTTCCCATAGGGGGTGGCATTTGAAGTGGTCTTATTGGAGGGTGAGGGGGTCCTTGAAGGAATGGGCATTTGAGTTGAAGAAGTGGTGGTCTTCCTTTGCCCTGAGAGGTCCCTGCTACCCGTGTGACCTCCTTTGTGATCCAGATCCAGGTGTGTGTGTGTATGTGTGTGTGTGTGTGTGTGAGAGCGCCTTTGCCTGTGCCTACCTGCACAGGTATTGATTAAGCGCTGAGTTTGTCAGGTCTGCTCTGGGCTAACTCTCTCCTCATGTTGAATCATCACAACAGTCCTATGAGGTTGAGCTGATTTTTATCCTCATTTTATGGAGGAGAGGGTGAGGCTTAGAGAGGTTGTTGTCCAAGACCCAGATAGGCGATGCACCAGAACTTGAACTCAAGCCTGTCTTTGCCATGCTTTCCCACAGGACCTCCCTCCTCCTGTGATGCTATACTTGTAGACTTAGGAACAGTTCTGTTATTTGGAAATACTGTGTGCTAGTTTCAATTCTAAAAATGCATGTCCCATTTAAAGGAACCCTGCACAGACTCCTTCTATTAAGTTGAAGAGGCAACCCCCAACTCAGTCATCTCGTATGCGTGGCTTTTTAAATGTGGGGCTTATTTTAAGTGGGACACACCTGCCTCATCAAAGAAAAGGTGCCTTTAGGAGAAGAGAATCTGTTCACTTGACACCATGGAGAAGTCTAAGTTAACCACATCTCCACATTTTTCATTTCTGTGCTACCTCTGAGGCAGGAACTTAGGGTGGCCCAACTTGGGGAGAACCAAACAATTCTGTACACTCTGTCTGGGTTGATTTCCATGCCAGTTGGGCCCCTGCTCCTTCTTTGATGCAGTTCCGCATTAAGTTCTCCTCTATGGCTCCCACCTCCCCATGGTTGCTTAACTCAGTGGTTTTTAAAGTCTGGTCCCAGGACCATCAGCATTGGCATCACCTGGGAACTTGTTAGGAGCTCTGGGGTGCGTCCATCAGGCTGTTTTAACAAAGCAGGTGACCCTGCTGCCTCCTCGTGGTTGCAAGCCACTGTTAACCCAGCTGGTTTTACATGGCCTCTTTCTGCACTCACCTGTGAGTGAGGCTCCCTGGCTGTTCATCAAGACCATCCAGTCAGTTCGAGATGCATCCAAGCAGAGCAGATGTAGAAGCCTCAGACTCCAAGGATCGTTCCCCCTCCCAGAATCTTTGACCCACTGAGGGAAGGAAATGACATGTCTCAGGTCATGGCTTTTGTTTACTCTTGTTTGTTCTTTTCTTCCTTTATTTCTATTACTTGTATTTTTCTTGTAGGATGCTTGAAATGGATTTGAAAATCACTTGACTAAATTGGCAGAGCAATGTGGTAACGTGGATGGGGCATGGGCTTTGGAATCTGATTGCCCTGGGTTAGAAATAAGATCTGGCCATTTACTACGTCTGTGACTGACAAGTCAGCCAGTCCCCCTGAGGTTCAATATTCACATCTGTAAAGTAGTTGTGTTCCTATTTCAAAAGGCTCTTGGGGAAAATAGATGAATTGGCTTTAGGTAGATTGTTTTTTATTCAAATTTATTTCTTTATTTTTATTTTGAAATACTTCACCACTTACAGGACAGATGCAGAAATAATGTAAACCCCATATATAGAATTCCAACTTAACCCCCACCTCCCAGCTAGATGCCCAGACCCACCAACTTTTAATGTTTTGCCACATTTTGCTGTAACATCTCTCTCTCTCATCTGTCTGTATTTTCTGACTATATGAGAGGAGGTTGTATGCATCCTGTGCCTTGAGCACTCAGTACTTCCAGGTGCATTTCCTAAGAACAAGGATGTTCATTTATGTGTCCATGTTAAGTGCAGTTATCAAGTTCAAGAAATTTAACATTGATATAAAGCTTATGGTCTATACCCTATTTTTCATATGTCCCAATAATGTTCTTTTTGGGCATTTTCTCTTCTATTACTAGATCCAGTCCAGGATCATGTGTTTCATTTTGTTGTTATTGTCTTTTTCTTTTTTAATTGTGGGCACATATATACAACCTCACCTTTCCATCTCAGCCACTCCGAGGCGTCCTATTCAGTGGACTCATCACACTAACAGTGTGGTACTACCTTCCACCATCCATTGCCAGAACTTTTCCATCACCCCAAGTCTAGTGGACTCCTGACCAGTGGGAGTTACTGTGGTCGAGGGGGAAGCACTGGCCTTTGGGGGCTCTCCACGGACATCATCACGCAGCCTTCATCTCACCCCGTCTGGGCCGCGTTTTTGGAAAGCTGGATCTGTGTGGCTGTATTTTATTCTGTTTGCTGTGAGTACAGATTTTACGTTTTTATGTAAAACCTGCTCCTCTTGTGGCGTTTCCTAAACCAGTTTTGCTACTGATCTCCTGGTTTTGCAAGCGAATGTTATGCACTGCCTCATCTCAGACCATAGCCGACCCCTGGTAATTCCCGCCTCCTCTCTTCTGTTTCTCTATTCCGCCTCTATTTAGTGCAGCTGCTCATGTCTTACCTAGGACGTGGGGACTGGCTCTGTCATCGGTTCTGCCTCCAGGCGCTCTCTTTTGAGTCTGTGCCAGGCTTTCCCACCAGTGTTCTCTTCTTGAAAACCTGGTTTGGATCCTGCCACTCACTCCCCCATTCCTGCTGTTCCCTTCATCTGGATTTTGCCTTTTCTCTCTTTCATTTTTTTAAAAATTAAATTTTATTTTTTTTATTGTGAAAAATAGCATACTTACAAAAAAGCAATAAAATTCAAAGCATCTCACAATTAGTTATAGAACAGATTTCAAAATTTGGTATGGGTTATAATTCCACAATTTTAGGTTTTTCCTTCAAACTGCTCCACAACACTGGAGACTGGAAGAAATATCAATATAACGATTTGTTATATCCTATCTTATCTGTCATAATTCTTCCTTCTCCTTTGATCTTTCTGGGAGAAAGATCTTTAGGGGTATTTGGGCTTTGCCCATTCTAACTTTTCCATGTTGGAAAGGGCTGTCAGTATGTGGGATAGGGGGATGGAACTAACTGTTCTGAAGAGGCTGGCCTCTCTGGGTTTCAGGACTTATCTGGCTTAGGAACCCATCTGGAGGTTGTAGGTTTCTGGAAAGTATCTGGAGATTCTCAGACAGAGCCTCTCCTACATTCTTCAAGGTTTTCTGTCCTTTAGCTTCAATGTGCCTTTTCTTAAGCAAGTGACTTGGCATATAAGTGTTCCTAAGAGTGACGGAGAGATTGGCTGGACTTGGTCTCCCAGATTTTAAGAAGGCAGATTTGCCATGCAGCATGCCAAAACCTTCTAGAATTTATGAAATTCCCCCAAATTTTTATGGATATCTTGTCCATCCAGTTATATCCCCATTTTTTTCTCTCTAGCTGTATTGAGTCTTTCCAAAGCATTCAACCTGGTTTTCACTGAAACAGTAACCTTCTTTCTTTTCTCACTCAGAATGTCATCAATTTATGTAATTTAATAGAATTATGTAATTACAATAACAAGCACAGCTGGCACGGACAGGCTTAGGGAGGAAACAACAAACTGTTGGCAGGTATACAGCTCAACTGGTGACAGCAGAAATGGGAAGGCAGGCTAGGTAGGGGCCAGCCATGGGCCAGCACGGCTGACAGCCTGTTTTGGGCAACAACTGTAACTGTTACAGAAGAGTGGAGAGTGTCAGCTAGTTTGGTGAGTCAGTTACAAGAGTATCTGCTATTAAGCTACTATGATTAGTATGTTTCTTGTGATAAATTGGGAAAATATAGAAAAATAGAAATAAGAAAATTATTTTAATTCTATGCAAGAAAAATAGCATCTTGCTTTTTTTTTCTGTAAACATTTTTCTGTCTTTAAGGTCATATATAAATGTGTGCATTTCTACTCTTTCATTTACATTTTTATATCAGTGTTCCCCCGGATTATTAAATGCCTTACAAACATTAATTATAATAGCGACCTTGATGACTATATATTAATTGCATGTAACGGTTTTATCATAAGTTATTTTGCCACTTCACGGATATGTGGGTTGCTTTCAAATTTTTATTATAAAAAATGATGTAACATCTTTATATATATAGAACTCTATATCCAACTTCATATATAAATTGTCTCGTGTGGAATTACTAGACCAAAAGGTCTGAGCATTTTTAAGGTATTTGATGCATTTTACCAAACTGCTTCTATCAATTTATACTTTCACCAACAATGTACGGATGTCCTTGTGTTTCCTAATCATCTTCCATGCTGAATAGATATATTATTATTTTTAAAACCTTGCTAAGTTGATAGTTTAAAAAAAAATCACATCCAGTTCCACTCCTAGGTATATACCCTAATGAACTGAGAGTAGGCACTCAAGCACACACATTTACACACGTGTTCTTAGCAGCACCATTTACAACAGCCAATTTGGAAACAGCTGGAATGTCCACCAATGGATGACTGGATAAAGCAATTGTGGTATATACATATACAATGAAATATCATTTGGCCATAAAAAGGAATTATGTACCAATATATGCTAAAACACGAATGGACCTTCAAAAGATTATGCTAAGTGAAATAAGCCAGACACAAAGGGAAAAATATTATATAATTCCACTTATATAAAATATTCAGAATGGACAAATTCATAAAGACATTAAGCAGATTGGTGGTTTCCAGAGGCTGGGGAGTAGCTGCTTAACAGGGGTTTACTTTGGAGTCATGGAAAAATTTGGAACTAGTTAGAGTGGTGGTCAACCAACATGGTGAGTGCACTAAATGCCACTGAATTGTAGACTTTAAATTGGTTAATTTTATGTTGTGTGAATTTCACCTCAGTAACTCTTAGAAAGCCACATCTTGTTTCAGGTGTTTTTTTCCTTATTGATAGTGAGGTTGGCTATTTTTCCAAATGTTATTTACTTGCATTTACATTTTTATAGATTTTAAGTCCTGATTTACCCATCAAAAACAGGATTTTCTGTTGATCAGTTCTTTTGTTGATTTGCATGCATTTTTTATTTGGTGACTACATTATCTTTCTCTTCATTGTTTATTATGAATAAGCTTTCCAAACTCATTAACTTTCCATTTAATTTTGACTATCATTTTGGGCAGGTTGCATAGGTTTTATATTTTCACAGAGCGTTTAGGCTTACAAAGTTGTCTCTCATTCAGTGTTTGAAGAAATATTCACTTCTTTCTGGTTTTATTAAAATATTTTAACAGTTAAATTTTTAACATGTAACTTTTTTAATACTTGGGAATTGAGGCTCTAAATTGATCTTTTCCACTTATTTTAGATATTTCAGTCCCATTTGTTGAGTAATGCCGCCCTTTCTGCTGATTTGTGACCCTCCTTTATTATACTCTCAATTGTTATAAACACAAAGAAGGATAATTTTCTGAGATACATATTATGTTCCCAGGTTTGATCTAGGCTTGAATCTTCACCATGCTGTATTAATTATGTAATCACATTCATCTCGATCATTTTTATTATCTTCTACTCCCTCCCCACTTTTTTTTTTGTTTATTTGGTTATAACTTCCATTCTGGAATTCTTCATTTTGTTCATCTTTCAGAGAACAGTAACGTTCTTGAAGGGAAGTTACGTGGGTGATATATTTCAAGAGATCTTGTTTTATGTCTTTCTTTTGCTTTTAAATGTATGTACCTTGGATAACTATAGAATTCCTTTGTCAGACTTTTTCCTCCTGAAAACCCTGACATTATATTCTGACATTTAGTATTCTAATGGATACGTTGAGTCCAGCCTATCTGTCCATCCATCTATCCATCCATCCATGTGTTCAGACCATCTACATAATTTGTGGGGCCTAGTGCAAAATGAAAACACAGGACCACCTTGTTCAACAATTATTAACAATTTCACAATGATGGCAGCAGAGCTATTCATTAAACAAAGACCCTGTGTGGCTGCATAGGCCACGTGCCCAAGAATTCAGCCCTGCGACCATCTGTAGTCCATTCATTCCATGGACGCTTACTGAGAATCCTCCATGTGTCATGTGCTTTGAGGAAAGGAGCCCTCAAGATACTCACATTTCCGTGGAAGACACAGGCAAGACAGCTGCAGCATTGTAAGTATGTGATGAAGGTCTTCATAGATGATGTGGTCATGCAGAAGAGATAGCTTAATATGGGGCAAGGGAAGATGATGGCTTGGACCGGTTTGGTAGCAATGGAGGTGGTGAGACGTGGTCAGATCCTGGATGTACACTAACGTATATATGTTACCAAATGTAAGATTTGTTGATGAAATAGTGATGAGGTGTGAAAGAGAGCAGTCACGGGGGACTCCAGGGTTATTTATCTGGTCAACTGGAAGGATGGAGTTGTCATTCACTGAGATGGGAAAGACGTACAGGGGAACAGGAGTGGGGGAGATGGAACTTTCACGTTTGGATGAACTGAGTTTGAGATGCCTGATAAACGAGAAGATACTGAGTAGGCAGCTGGATGTATCATTCTGGATTTGGCTTATGGTCTACGAGGGTGAAGAAAACGGAAGGAAAAGGCTTTGCCAGTGAGGTTACTGGATAAGAGGAGGTAAGAAAGACACTGCCAATAATTAAGTTTAATATGTTCTTCATCACTGATTGGATATGGAGAATGAGAAGACAGATTTGGGAAATGAAACTCATCAGGCTTTAAGGCTCTTTATCTTATCATTAGTCAAACAGGGATTTTGCACTATGGAGTCATATTTCTTGACTGTGCAAAAGAGCTGGTCTTGCAAGTATTTCTTATAGTTCAAATTCCTGTGGGAGATGGTGAAGATAATTTCTTGATATTTACTTATTATGAAGAAAGAATGTGATGCCACTTAAAAGGTGAATTATTAATTAGGAGGAAATGACTTCTTTCAGAAACGCCAATTCTGAAGACTCATTAGATAGAGGCCAGGTAGTAAATCCTCTCTTTGAGTGACAGGCCTAAAGAGTTGATGCAGATTGAAAGGGGATGTGGTGATTGCCTTCTGTGGATAGGGTTCAGGTGGTCATGATTTTGGAAGCTAGTCTGGTATCAACTTGTTTATGACATTCAGCACAGTTTAGAGTCTCATATTTGCTCATAGAATTCAACTACTGCCATCCTTTTTAGTAGCCGGAATCCATAGGCACTATAGAGACCATCTGCTATTTATGGTGGGGAGGAAGTTGGGTGCTCTAGAACCAGTGTATTTGGTACTGGAACAAAACATTGCCAAGACTTACAGAAGAACTGGATGGGTCTCAGGTCATTCTGATTGAACCTTGGGCAACAATTCTGCAGGTGTCTGGCTGTGGATTCCCAGGGGTGGTGGTAAATTATGCAAGGAAAAATGCACACACTCGTCCCCTTTCAAAATTCAGAGGAGACCTGGTGTGTGTTTGTGCATGTGTGTGTGTGTCAAGGTATTTATTTTATCAACATCTCAGTCATTCATTCACTTTTTTTTTTTTGCATGGGCAAGCACCGGGAATCGAACCCGGGTCTCCGGCATGGCAGGCAAGAACTTTGCCTACTGAGCCACCATGGCCTGCCCAGTCATTCATTCACTTTTAAAGAAGAGGTTCCATTATCTGAGGACATTTGCTGTGCTCTGAAATGGATTCAAGCCCATCCTTATTTCCAGTGAGTGATTTAAATATTGCATAGCTCATTTATAATTGAATAAAAATGTGGTGGCTCTTCACAGATTTTGAAGGCGTTCTCTTCAAAAAGGCTGTTTTGTTTTCTCTTTTAAAAAGAAACATGAATTTGCATAAGAAATAAGGAGCCTGTGAAAGAAATCAATAAAATTAACTGGAATTGGATTTCGCACTTAGAATGCATTGCATGTTCCTATTAGGGGAGATGTGGAGAAATAGGGAATCAGTTCAAAGAGAAGATGAGACTCAGAAAAGAGTGACCTACTTCAAGAAGATGAATATTTAAAATAAGAAAAGCTTTAAAAATAATTTGCTTTTCATCGATGTGCCAAAGCTCCAAATAATGGAGAAACCTAAAAAAGGAGACAAGTTTTCAGGGATTAGAAAGGGCTGGGCTGGCACTATGTTGGGGATAGCCCTAGATGTCCTGGAGGGAGCACTGGGCTTGGAGTCCAAAGAGCTGAGTTCTAGGTCTGGCACCGCTACTTAGTTTATATGAAATGTATGTTTTAGTTTTGACCCTAAAAAGAAGAAAAATACCTTCTTTTGTTTTGCAAATGAAATTTGATTTACTTGACTTTGTTGTTGAAATTAAACCTACAATTTCTTTATGTACGAAAATAAGCTAAGAATTTAGGAGTTGAGGGGTTGAGTATGTGGAGTATGTGACTCTATACAGAAGTGACCTCAAGACCTTCCTGGCTAGGTGTGACAGTCCTCTCTCTGGAGTCAGCATATAAGGTCATCAGTGAAAGGTGCTAGTCTCACCTGAAACTCTCCTTACCTCTTGCTTGTAAGTGAGGTCATGTACCACACAGTAAATATTCAGGGAGGGGCTTGCTTCATGCCTTTCTAAAGAGTTGGTATTTTGCAGGATACAAGACCCATATACAAAAATAATTGTATTTCTGCATACTAAGGATGAACGATCATAAGTTTGACCTTGTTAAATTATTCACTTTAGTAACTTTTTTTGGTACTTACAATCAGTATCAGATTTTCTTCCTAGTGAATCATGCCATCTGTGAATAAAAGCAGTTTTATTTCTTCCCTTCTAATCTTTCTTATCTTATTGCATGGGCTGGAACCTCCAATGCAATGTTGAATAGATGTGATGAGAGCAGACACCATGTCTTGTTACTGTTTTTTGGGGTTAAGTATTGAGTCTTTCACCCTAAGAATGATGTTATCTATAGGGTTTTCATAGTTGCTCTTAAGCAGATTAAGGGAGTTTCCTTCTATTCCTAGTTTGTGTAGAGTTTTTTGTTGTTGTTGTTTGTTTTTTTTAATCAGGAATGTATGTTGGATTTTTGTACATCTTTTGGGATAATGATATGATTTTTCATTTTTGGTTTGTTAGGATGGTGAATTTTATTGATTGATTTTTGAGTTTTAACCAACTTTGTATTTCTAGGATACCTGATGCTTTTTCTTTTAGATATTTTAATTGAATTTAATTGAATTTGATATGCTAAAATTTTGTTTAGAATTTCTGCATCTGTGTCTCTGTTGGCTGGTGGTATTAGACACTCTTCCAGGCCTGTGCACCGCTCTCCTCTCTGCTATTCTGTCCTGCAAATTCCAGCTGCCTTGGTCTTCCTGGAGTCATCTCTATCTGCTCAACTTGGGGAGTCTGCTGGGCTTTGCCTGGGTCCTCTTTCCTTGCTCTGTAATTGGAAACTCTTTCAAGGTTTGTGGTTCCCCTCATTTGTTGCCTGTCTCTCGGGGATCACTGTGCTTTGTGTCTTGGTATCCAGTGATACAGGTCTGGGACCATATGTCCCTGAACTTTGCTTTTTGGTGAAAGTTTATTAGAAAAATGCCATTATATTTATAACTATTTTAAATAACCTGTGCTGTTTAGCTCTTGTTTCCTTTTTCTGGGGGTGGGGGCGTTGCATGGTCTGGGAATTGAACCCAGGTCTCCCGCATGAAAGGTAGACATTCTAACCACTGAACTACCCGTGCACCCTTTTTTTTTTTTTTACTGTTTTTTTTGCATGGGCAGGCACTGGGAACTGAACCTAGGTCTCTGGCATGGCAGGCAAGAACTCTGCCATTGAGCCACTGCTGCCCTCCTTTTTCATTTTTATTACTAGATGGAACAGAGGCAAAGTTGTCCAAATACATGATTAGTAGAAAGCCTGTGGGAATTTTCTCCCTGTAAGGTGACTCGTGAGTTTAAGGGAGAGACAGCCCCACAAAAGTAAATGGGGAGGAGAGAAGGGTTAATTACTTTAGAAAGAGAATTTAATTCTCATTAAAAATACTATCACTAAGAAATTTTCGACTTCCACTTACTCGCAAGTTACTAATTTGGGGAGGTGAATTTGCCCATTCTTATTGCAGTACACTTAGCTCAATTCTCTGTGATTTGTGCTTGTAGCTGTCACAGAATGTAAAGTGTAAAATGAATGCAGCCTGGGCTTTAAATCTATTTGAACAATTTGGAAACTTGCATCCCACTGTAATGGAATTTACTGCATAGTGCCAAAGGAGTTTTTGATTCTGAAGTTTTTGTGCTATCTATTCTCTTTTTGTTTGGTCTGAAAAAGATTCTGGGATGTCACCAAAAACAACTGGGAACTGCCGTGACTACATCAGAAGTAAATGTGATGTAGTTGGATGTGGGAGCACAACTGCACATGTTATAAATCAACCATAGAGTTGTTGCTAGGTGAGGTAACCAGCTTTTCTTTGACTAATTTTTTGTGATCACATTCCTAAAGAGACAGGCAATGTTGTGATGAGTGGGGGATTAGGGAAATTTTTCAGCTAGAACAACTTGAGAGAATGGTGCCTAACCACAGTTTCTAGAATTTTTTCCTTGACTTTTTTTTTTTTATTTTCCATTTGATTTAGCTTAACTTTCAGGAAAAGATCATTCCTAACCCCCCCCCATGTCTTTCTGATCTTCTTCTTTGACTCTTTTCAGCTCTTGGGGTTACCTGGATGTGTTAATGGGTGGAAGAGGAATTAAGGAATTGATGGGAGAAAGCCACATTGGTCAGACAGAAACAAGATGCAGGAAGTATATGGTTGGAGAGCAAAGAAGAAAAAAGAGGTAAAAGGTGTCTGTGTACATCAGAACTTTTGATGAAGTTAGCCAGGTTTAGGAATGAATTCCAAGACTTACAAAATCATCCTTTTCTGGCTCTAGTCTGATCTAAGATGTTTGGTTGCCCCCCCCCAGGCAATGCCTATCTTGGGCTGCCCTTCAGTTCCAAAGACCCCATAAGGATCCTGCCCTCTGGAGTGAAAGCTGCTAGAGGACAAGACTGTCACCATGTCCCAACTTCCCACAGTGCCAAGTACAAACTAAGAGCTGAATAAATATTTCCTGAGTAAAAGTCGCCTAGCCTTGGAATTGCTCTTAAACGCAGGATCTCTTAATGCACAGAATAAGCTGATAGCTGAGATGAGCAGTCCCAGGTGGCTTTGCAGTGGCCTAGCATTTCCTGTTTGGTTTGACGTGGGAAATCCAAATGAGCATGTTTTTCCATCCTAAAGGTGAGGATAGGAGGGATGATGGAGAAACTAAAAGCAAGACAGGGAAAATTGGGGGAAGAAGATGGGACTAGGAAAAGAATAGGTTCTAAAATAGGATTTGGGTTTTGTGGCATTGCAAAGCTACTCTGTATTTCTCGTTAGGATGATTATTATTACTCTGCTAAGAGGCTAGAAGTCTTTTCTTTCTGTCTGTTTCTCACAACACAGTGTATTGTGTCGCTGCTGCACAAGAATCCGATTGATATGCTCAGGCCTATTTCAGAAGAGCCTGGGAGGATGCTGTGCAGTTTCTATGAGCCTCAGATTTGGTAGGGCATGTGGGGCCCTCAGTGGCCTCAAGGCTGGGCAGGAAGGTTCTCAGTGAGGGTCCTGGCATCCTTAGCCATGTCCACGGAGAAAGCAAGATAATGGGCTGTACTCCAGGGTCATGGAATGGCTGTAGGTTTCAGCTCTTGGCCAGTGTGTGTTTTGACAAGGTGATGGGTTTCATTGCTTCCTGCAGGGAGGGTGTGTTTAATCTAATGACATAACTCCTAATATTTATTGCCTTTCTTATTTGAAGCAAGCTATAAGAGGCCAGGGATTTTTGTCTGATTTATTCACATCACGTCCTCAACACCCAGAACAGGTTATCAGTTGAATGAATGAATGAATTGCATCATAGCAATGAATGGGGTGACAGGAGAGGGAAGGAGGAGGTGAGGAGGACTGGATACATTTCTTTCTGGTAGCAGTATTTTCTTAGACAACTTCAAAGATTTTTCAGTGCTTATTGCATCCCAGGGCTGTGCTAGGTGCTGACTTAAAGATGGGTAAGGGCCAGCCCTCCCCTGGAGGAGCTGAGACTCAGGCAGGAGAGGAAGGGGGGAGGTGATCTGAGTGCTGCTGTGGGGTCTGCCTCGGATGCCTGGGAAATCCTGGTGGGAGCTCCAGGGCCGGGGCATCTCCCGGAGGAGGTGCCATCTGAGCTGAGTTTACGCCTTCATAGGAGGTTGGCAGAGAAAGAGGCTGGGCAGGGGGTGGGGAAGAAGTTCTTCTAAGCAGAGGCAGGGACGGGGCACTGGCGTGGAGCTGTGTGGCCTTGGACTCCTCAGGGTCTGCACGTGCTTAGGTGTGGCCGAGCTCTGGGGGCATGAGCCGGAGCCAAATTAAGAAGGGGCAGGCGTTGCCATGCTTGGGAATTTGGGTTTCCATCTGTAGGGAACCATTGGAGAGTTTTTTTTTTCTTCATTAAAAAAAAATGTTTTTCAATGAAAAATTTCAAGCACAAATAAAATTAGAAATCATAGTACCTGATACCCATAAACTCAATACCTAGATTCTATAGTTATTAGTGTTTTGCCACGTTTGCTTCATCCGTCTTTCTGTATCTTTTTATCTCTGTCTCTGTCTATCACTGATCAACTTGTCTGTCTGTCTCTCATCTATCTGTCTGTTTCTCTCTCTCTGTCTATTGTCTATAGAATTTAAAGCAGAAAAGTAGTTTGTATTTTAGAAGGTTTCCCTGGGAGCAGCATGGAGGATGAATTAGAGATGGAAGACAATGGGGTTCGGGAAGACGCATTGAGCGTCTATTAAAACTGTCAAGGTGACAGGTGCTGGTGGCAGGGGCTTAAACTACGTTTTGGAGAGAGTAGGGCTCTGAGTTATTTACGGCCCTATTCCAGTTGTGATGGCTCTATAATAAGCTATCCCAAAACTTAGTGGCTTAAAATAATGCCAATATTTATTTTGCTTTCAAATCTGCTATTTGGGCAGTTTGGCAGGGATACCTTGTGTCAGCTCTACTCAGTGTCACCTGAAGTGGCTTGAAAGCTGGGGGCTGGAGTCTTCTGAAGTTTTAGTCGCTTACACGCCCTCGCTTCATGCTGGCTGTCAGCTGAGATCTTAGTTGGACTCTGTGTGTGGCCTGGCCGTGGGGGCTGGCATTTCTTGCAGCAGGGTGCCTGGACTGGAACAGCGAGCACCGAGAAAGTATGGGGTGGGGGCATGGTGGGGGGCGATAGGACAAGAGCACTGGGTGGAAATGAGATGGAATCTCATGATATTGCCTGCAAAGTTATGTACTGTCACTTCTGTCACTTCCTGTTCATCGAGGCAGTCACAAAATCCTGCCCAAATTCAGGAGGACGGCAAATGGCTTTCACCCCTTGATGGAGAGTGGCAAGATTCTAGAAGAGCATGTGGATCTAGAGCTATTGCTGTTTCTGGAAAGTACAGTCTGCTGAGGGGCTAGATTTCAACAATGAGACTTTTTTTTTCTATAGTTAATTATGATCTAATTGATTGCACCTATTTAAAGGGTACATTTTGGTAAGTTTGAGATGTTTATGTCCTTGAAGCCATCACTATAAATGAGAGAACAGTGACTCTTTGAGTTTTATCAAGAAGTCATATGAATTTGAGTAGAGGAAAATAAGGCTGTTCCATTTTTATGTACTGCTTTATTTCCTACAGATTGCTTTCAAATGCATCATCTCATTTTGATTTCAGTATCCCAACACCTGGGAGAGAGGTAGAGAGGTTCTCAAAATTGTCCTTCTGAAGGTGAAAAACTGAAGGGGACCTGGTAAGAGAGGCTTGCCCTTTTCGTGGCCCCCACCTTGTTTCCTTGGACCACTAAAATCCTGGGGAGCTGCACACAGCATGGTCTTTGCCTTCAGGAATTCCATTTTATTTCCACTGGGGAGACGAACCGTCGATGAGTTGCAGTGGAAGCTGGGGAAATTGGAGACCATAAAAGCCAGGTGGGTGTTTTGTATCAGAT
The DNA here is from genome assembly GCA_004026745.1 of Myrmecophaga tridactyla. Taxonomy (NCBI): domain Eukaryota; kingdom Metazoa; phylum Chordata; class Mammalia; order Pilosa; family Myrmecophagidae; genus Myrmecophaga; species Myrmecophaga tridactyla. The sequence goes on along the minus strand of PVIY010001669.1, from coordinate 91,643 downwards.
GCAGGGTGAAATGGGAAGCCACCATGGAGTCTGAGCAGAGGGGTGCTGTGAAAAAGTGGGGTGGCAGTGTGTGCTAGGGAGGAGGGCTGTGGGCAGGACAGAGGCTAGGAACCCAGTTTGGGAAGCAGGGGCTGTCAGCCAGGTACAATGCGATGGGCCTGGTGGTTGCGGAAGAAGAGAGAAGAAGCAGGAGACTGAATGCAAGTGACAAAAGGACAGGAAGGTCCAGAGTAGCCGTTTTATGAATTCTTGGCACTATGCCTAGTAAATGCTCAATGTTAGGGGAATTACCCTGACTGGTGATGGGGAGAAGGGTGAGGAGGCAGGCTTGCTCGTGAACCACTAAATTAGTGCTTCTCTAACTTGAGTGTGCATCAGAGGCACCTGGAGGGCGATTGCTGGTGTCCTCCTCCCACAGGGTTGCTGATTCAGTAGGTGGAGGTGGGTCCAAAATGTACATTTCTAACAAGTACCACTGCTTCTGCTGGCCCGGGCCCATGCTTTGAAAACCTTTATGAATTCCATTGTCTGCCCTTTAGGCTTCAGAGCTGGCTGTATAGGAATGTTTCTCTCCCTCTTGACTACTAGAGTCAACAGCCAGAGGGGTATTTTTGGAGATCATTAATCATGACTTGGCATTTATAAGAAATCAACTTCATTACTTCCCTTAAACTCAGGAGTCCAGAGCCTTGTTTCTGGGGCCTCCTGGGTAGCATTTTGGTGGCACTGCGTGATCTCACAAATTTTCCGCCAACAAACATTAGAGCAAATGCTTTCCAAATGCTGCAGACAATCCTATGTCCTGGGGAGGGCCGAGCTCGACTGGCTCCAGCACAAAAAAATTGAGCAGGTGCTCCTGGGATGACGGTGTGCTCATTAGCTAACCTGCAGAATCGCGATGTCATGGTTCATCAAGTAAGGCCTCCTGGACCCCTCCCCAGTTTGTGGGGGAGCTCCTTGGGTTGCCGTTTGGATAGCAAAGCAAAAAACCGTTTCTCTGTTAATGAACCGCTTGATGTTTTCCGGCTTTTCAAACCAGACCTTTGGCTGTGCAGGGTAATTGTTTCTTAGAACCAACTGTGTACATTTCATGCGGGTGGACCTCAGGGGTCTTGAGGCATGTGGGCCTTGCAGAACATCCCATTTCTCTTATGATTTTGTGACCCAGATGAGCAGAATGAGAGGGTTCAGCTTTTTCCCATTTAGTGTCCGTTCAAGGCAGAAACTGTGCCCAAGACAATGGCTGTAACCTTGGCTGCCTCCCTCTTTTCTCCAGGGACTGAGCCTGGCACTTGGGGGCACAATCACCCATTAGCAGGAAATTCAACCATTTCACCCAGCCTGTACTGTGAAGCTGATGGCTTGGATAGCCTCATAAAATTCTTCCCAATGTAGCTCTTGAAGAAAGGAGGAGTCACCCCTGAGTAAATGCCCCACTGGCTTGGAACACTGGTGTTTTCCCCCAGTTCTTGCCTGTCCATTCTGACAGGATGGAGGGTTTGACAAAGGTCCCTCCTCTCCTGAGGATATTGTATCTCTCCCAAGGCGTTTCCTCTACCAGGTGGTTGCCACCAGGGGAGAGGTGATTCTGGATATTGCTTACCAAGACCCTGTGGTTGGACCCCTTCAAGAACAAGCCTCACCTACTTCTCATCCCCACCCTAGACTCCAGTATTTGTTGCTGATCTGTAAAAACAAAGCAGTAGCCACAGCAACCAGAAACCTTCACTAAGAATGATTATATAGTGCCGCAGTGATAAAGGACCTTGGGGACCTTACCCCCTGGATGACTGGATCTCCTCTGGTAGCTTGGGTGCCGGCGTCAGATTGTACTGGCTCCCCCAGCTCTGTTCCTCAGACCTCCATAGAAAGCTTGTGCTCCATGCAACCCATTTGTCTTCCCTACCCCCACAGCTCAGCCCAGACATCCAGGAGACTTACTCTCTTCCGATGGACTCTGTTGAGCTATGCTGTCATCTCTGAGATTATCAACTCCTTTGCCCAGCTATCAGACTCCGCTTCCCTCTTTTAGGACAGGAAAACAGAGGCAGTTACTTAAAAGGACCATGCACTTGTTTCCCTTCTTGGCTTCTCTGTATGATAGGTCTTACTAAGGACCCACTTTCCATTATACTGCGATGAATGAAGAAAACATGTGTAGCCACCCCTGCAAGTGCTGAGTTTGTTGCCATTAACTAGAATCCTCAGTCACCTGTTAGAGTGGCCCTAAAAGCAGTGTGGACCTGCAGACAAGTGCTGGAACCGGAGTCAGCCTGCCATACAAGCTACAGGACCTGGTGGGCTATCTAAAATCTTCAGCTGCAGTTTCCTTATCTGCTAAATAAAAGTAATAATTGAAGTCATCGTAGAGTGGTTGTGAAGTTCAGAGATACTATATGTGAAATACAGGTGGACAATCAGCAAAGATGAGTTAACGGTTAGGATTATAACTTTCATTATAAAGACCCGAAGATAATTCAAGGTTCTTATGTGCCCTCTGAGTCAACAGAGATGTGTTAAATAATGATGGTTGTAATCTTACTGTTGAGTTTAATTTATCCTAGGTTCTCAGAAAATGATAATCTAGGAAAGAAACCATGTACTCAACCCATTTTTTTTCTTTAATGCAATTTTATTGAGCTATATTCATATACCATGCAGCCCTTCCAAGGTATATAATCAGTGGCTCACGGTCTCATTACATAGTTATACATTCATCTACCACAATCAATTTTAAATTTTAGAGCATTTCATTACTCCAAAAAAAAAAGAGAACACCAAAACATCCCATATTCCTTGTCCCCACCCCATCATTGGCCCCTAGTGTTGGTGTGGTACTTTTGTTATTGTTGATGAAAGAATATTAAGATATTGCTGTAAACTATAGTGCATTTCACCCCCCATATACCACTCTTGTCAACTCCTTGTATTAGCATCAAACATTTGTTCTAGTTCATGAAAGAACTTCTGTGTATTTGGGCTATTGATCACAGTTATCATCCACCACCTAATTCAGCCCCAGCGTTTGAACAAATAGAAATTCTGCTTTTGAGTCCCCAAATTTATATTTTATGGCTAATTTCCTTTTGTTTTTCAAAACCACCCGTTACAATGGCGTCCCTCCTCTTCCCTCTTGTTCCTCGCCAAGAGGAGGGAACTCTAATCTATTTGGGTCAGAATCTAGGCCACAGATGGCCTCGCTTTATGGGGGGCTGGGTCACTGCTTGTGAAAACATGCAGGAGTGGGGCCTCTCCTGCGTCCTCTCCTGCATGCTGCAGCCCTCGAGTGGGCTAGGCCCAGCCCCTGTGGTCGGGCCCATCTCTCTGGCTCTCCTCCTGTGGACACTCCCTGCCCTTCATATTGTTGCTGAAAGAGTTTTGGGTTGGGGCTTTGCGGGTGGAAGAGACCCCTACACCTTGATCCCAAACCACGTGCTCCAAATGGATAACATCCCCTGTGGCCCTTTGTGCACTGACCGACCTGGACCCACAATGGGGAGCAGGCTGTTTGATCGGCCTGCAGTCCTTGATGATTACCAGCAAAGCTCCAAATGCAATTCCCTAACAAGAGTTTGCATAGCTATTATTTCCTGAATGTGTCCCCAAATGAAAGTGGGATCTGGGCCTGACAAACAAGCATGGTGACCTGGTTGTGTATATTGGGACTGAGGCTATAATGGGGAAATAAATATTTCCCTTAAGGTAAGGAGTGATGGGGCTGGCTGCAGTGTGGCAACGCCTTCCCTTGGGACAGAGCTTGTGTTTCATTTTCTCTTTATATCCCCAGAGGTGAACATACAGGCAAGCAGCCTCCCCCACTTGCCCCCTCCAAATCCCCTTCCTCTTGCCTCTGGATTTTGCATTTAAAAGCAAAGCTTCAACTCTGACACATGGACCTGGCTGCAACTGGGAGCGAGAAGGAGTTAACTGCAAAAAAATTAAAATTAAAATTAAAAAAAAAAAAGGGAGACGACATCTCCAAACCTTAGTAGATACCTTGAAAGTTATTAACTCAATAAAAAGGTGTGGGATAAAGATGTGAGACCCCAAGAGGGACAGGCAGAAATCTCTTCTGAGTTCCGCCCACTTCTGTCTGCTTTATTTAGCTCATCATTGTTTGTTCTGCTGAGTAGTTTTGTTTTCAAAGAAGCCATGAAATAAATTGTTTCCTATTGTTTGTTCCCCCCCGCCCCGTCTGTTTACCCATTTGGGATCCTTTGTGTTTACTTTTTTTTTTGAGAGAACAGTTTGTGCTTAAAAATCAATAGATACTGACCTGCATGTAGTGGACAGTTGCTGCTGTCTGTCTTTGGAAATGGCTGGGGACAGTGCTTCCCAGTGAGAGTCAAGTCACCTTCTGCCTTCAGACATCCACCCAGAGGCTCTGGGTGCCTCCCCTGGGTCACTGGGTACAGGTGGACCTCACCAGGCAGGCAGGACGGGGGAGGGCAGAAGGGTTCTAAAGGGCCTTCCTGGAGGGACGGCAGCATATACTTTAGCCTATTAAGTATGTGTGCTCGGAGTCATGCTCTGTGGCTCTTGGAGAAGAAGAAAAGCAGGTTTTGAAGTAAGAGGGAACGACTCTTGTTCCTTTGGTTTGTTGTTCCTTGGAAATCAAGCCTTCCTTCTTGGTTCCTTCATTCAGAAGTCATTTCTTCCCACAGAGGCCGTAGTGTGCCTGCTATGTAGGCCCCAGAGGGACTGAGGAGACCCAGGGACTGGTTGGTCAGAGGAAGGGAGGCAGGGTGATATTGGCCACGGGCGTAGACCACACAATGTGGTACGATGTGTAGTGCAGGGAGTGGGCAAGCCTGTGTGTCAGTGATGCTGTGGCATGCTCGGAGGTGGCCCTTTGAAAGCTGTCCTTAGAGGGGAGGTCCTGGAGAAGGGCTGGACTGGACGCCACCTCTACTTCAACCAGGGCATTATTGCCTTGAGCTTTTTGTCTGTTGGGCACACCTTCTGAGGCATCCAGGAGGCCTAAGGAGTCATTAGGAGCAGCTGGTCATTAAGAAAAAGCAGCTGCCCAGGATGGGTTTGAACGTGCGCTTCAGATGTGAAACTTAGAAGGCGCAGAGTCTGAGGAGGGGAGCTAGAAGGGATCTTCACCCAGGTCAGAGCTAAGATCCAGCCTTTGTGTTTCTTGAAAATTTTCTTTTGGTATTTTTAAATTGAGGTATGATTTATAGCTAGAGTGAAATGGACTAGTGTATCATTTCATCAGTTTTCACCACCACGTGCATCTCTGTAACCCACATCCTACCAGTATATAGAACAAGTCCATTACCCCAGAAGATTCTCTTTTATCCCTTCCCACTCGGTCCTCCACGTGTACCAGATATGACCACTGTGCTGATTGTTTTCACCATAGATTAGTTTTGCCTGTTCTAGAATTTTATAGCAATGAAATTGTGCAGTAAATATTCTTTGTTTCTGATTTTTTTTTCATTTAGCATGATGCTTTTGTTTATCTGTATTAGGGGTATGCAAACATTTTCCTAAAGAATCTGACATTTTAGGCTTGCCAGCCACAAGATCTCTGTAGCAACTACTCAATTCTGCTGTTTTAGGGGGTATGTGGCTATAGGCAATATGTAAATGGCTGAGTATGGCTGTGTTTCAATAAAATTGTGTTCATAACAAATGGCTGATCTGTGCGTGTAATTTGCTGACCCCTGAATCTATATTATTGTATTTATCAATAGTTTTGTTTCTTTGTATTGATGAGTAGTATTCCATGTATAATAATAAATAAATCCATCTATTTATCCACTCACTTATTGATGGACACACAGTCCATTTCCAGTTTTGGGCTATTATGAAAAAAGCGGCCAGGAACATTATTGTACAAGACTTTTGTGCACATGAATTTTCATTTTTCTTAGATAAATACCTAGGAGTGGAATGACTGTGTCATAAGATAGGCACCTGTTTAACTTTTAAAGACGTGCCAAACAGTTTTACAAGGCTGTTTACCATTTTACATTTTTGCTAGCAGCAGACGGGAGTCTTAGCTGCTTTACATCCTTACCACCATTTGGCGCTGTCAGTCTTTTTCACGTTAGCCATTCTAGTGAACGTGTGGTAGTATCTCATTTTGCTTTGAATTCTCCTGGATTGATGTGCTTCAGTCCCAGCGTTGTCTTTATTTCTAAGCTGTTGACGTCTTGGCTGGAAAGGCTGGACCCTTTATCATTATCACCTTCCCAGACATTTGGTAGCCTTTCTTTGCACGGAGCCTGGATAAGTAAGTGGCATGTATATATCCAGAGACTCTGACAGAATGTACTTTGGTCTTTAGACATCATCTACTTTAATTATTGATCTGCATCAGGTTTTGTGCAAATACCCCATTTGCCATCTTTCTCGTGGACACTGCAGTTGAAGGCTCTGGCTTAATTGGTGGAATCAGTCTGGGAGAAGGATGTTAGCAGTGACATAATTTCTGTTTTTTCCAGTGCCAGAGTCCTTTCTCCTTCAGAGCTTTGAGACAGGCCCCCATTTATTGCAACACCCAGTCAGTTCCTTCCTGCCATATGGTTGATTTTCCCTCGGGGGGTGGGGGTGGTGAGATTGAGAAAACAGACCCATATGTTGCAGGTTTTTCTGTTTGTTTTTGGATGTAGAGTTTAATTTGTGTTAGAAAATAGGGTATTCTTATTTCATTGATTTTGTTTTTGCTTCTTTTATAAAGGAAAATAATGAAAGCTGGGAAATTAGTTACAGAAATAGCAAGGTAATAGAAAAATAATGTGCTGCTGGTCCATGCAAGGTTGACAAACAAGAATAATGTTTTACTATCTTTTTGTCTGTATTGACAAAAACCAAACTGCTGTCTTGTTTCAATGTGGTGTTTTAGATATATAAAGCATTCTTAAATACACTCTCCTACTCTGTAGTAAAAATAACCCTGTGAAGTAGTTTTAATAAAATATTATGCCCATTTTGTAAATTGGAAAAGGATTGTAACTTACTCGGGGTCACTTAGCTTGTACCGTGGTCCTACCTAAATAGGTAGTTGAAATTGAGTGTGTCTTGGTTTGTCAGAAGATACTACAAGGAAGATATTTTTCCCACTTGGAAAAAGAGACATGGGATCTTTAAGAAAAAAGATGTTTGGAATTTCAAGGTCAAATGATGCTACTTCCAAGAAGGTGCAATATTGAAATTAGGAGAGGGAAGATAGGTTTTTGGAAGGAGAACTTTCCACAGGGATTTCACCCATATGATGATACAGATGGTTTCTGGCATTGGCCGTTACTTGTGGAAATGGGAGGTGGAGAGGTGGTGACAACTCAGGCTTTGAGGAGGGGTCCTGACTGCCCGTGAGTCTCTGGCTAAGTTATTTAATCCCCGTGTACCTCTGCTTTCTCATCTGTAAAACTGAGTTCTTGGATGTGATCTTCTCTGTCTCTTTTAGTCTGAACCCTACTCATTGCCTAAAGCAGCTTCAGCTCCTGCACTCTGGTTACGACCTTGGTTTAAGGGTGTTACCTTGACAGCAGTAGACAGCTTCTGGTCTTGTGAGATTTCTTTGGCTTCATTGGAGCAAGGTCCTTCAGGAATTAAATGGATCAAGATATGGGTAATAGCTGTCTGCCAGTGTATGAAGAGGCATAATGATGACCTCCAGACACAGCTTCTGACTGATACATCTGTCTTTGGGTTCCAGGGTTTTGAGTTGTTGTAGAAATATGTTTGCCCAGTTCTGCCTGGGATTGAGGGGTAAATGGAGAGGAAGTTACAGCTAGCATTTTTTGGGCATGTGCTCTGTGTCCGGCACCTGCTCTGAACTTTACAAACATCACCTTAGTATACCCTCCGTGGGGTGGGTACCACTATTGCCCCATTTTACAGATGAAAGCTTTCTGACATATTTAAATAACATACCTAAAGGTGATAGAGCTGGGATTTGAACCTAGGTTGTCTAGCTTGGGAGCCTGTGACTGTAGCCGGTATTTCATGAGTAATCACAAATAATAATGGCAATAAGCCAGTATTTCTTGCCACTTACTTTTGGCCAGGCACTGTGGTGAGTACCTTGCACACATCAGGGTGTGTGCATGTAAGTGGTGTGAAAACCAAACTCAGGTCAGGAGCACCTGAGGGGTTAGACAAATTTTGCTGACCAAAGGCTGGCTTTGAAAGGAAATCTGGAAACTGGGGTATGGAATCATTGACTCTGGGGCTTGTGTGAGTTGAAAAATTGCCAAAGAGAGTTGTGGGATTTAAGAGAGTTGTGTAAGGAATGAGTTTATGTCCAGCATGGCAGAGAAGACGCTCTGGACTTGGCTTACCTGGTGTGCAACAGAGCAGGCCTGACACTGCAATCCTTAGAAAGGTCTGTGTGCAAGTTTGGCCCTTGGTTGGCATCTGAGAAACTTGGATTTCGAAAGGGTTCCCACCATTCTCCAATGGGTAAAAGTGGCCAAACTGCTTGTGCAAATAATATAGTTTTTTGCTGAATACGTGCTTTCCTTCTGGGAGTCTGGAATTTTGGTGTGTGGCAGGCAGTTTGGTGCCTGTGTGACCAGCCCCAATAAAAAACCCAGGCCCTGAGTTTCTAATGAGTTTCCTTGGTTGATACCGTTTCTCAGGTGTTGGGTGTATCCTGTGTGTCTGGATTAGATTATCTCCACAGAGATGTGACACCCCCAATTGTAGGTATTAACCTTTGATTAGAGGGAGATGTGACCCCACCCATTCCAGATGGGTCTTGATTTGTTTACTAGAATCCTTTAGAAGAGGAAACATTTTGGAGAGAGCCACGAGAAGCACGAGAGCCCAAGCAGCCAGAGACCTTTGGAGATGACAAAGAAAAACACCTCCGGGGGAGCTTTATGAAACAAGAAGCCTGGAGAGAAAGCTAGCAGATGTCACCATGTTCACCATGTGCCTCTCCAGTTGAGAGAGGAACCCTGAATTTCATCGGCCGTTCTTGAGTGAGGGTAGCTTCTTGTTGGTGCCTTAATTTGGTTATTGTTATTGACTTGCTTTAATTGGGATATTTTCGCTGCTTTAGAACTGTAAACTTGCAATTTAATAAATTCCCCCTTTTAAAAGCCATTCTGTTTCTGGTATATTGTATTCTGGCAGCAAACTAGAACATGACCTATTTTCTTTTCTATAAGATGAAATTTCAAATTTTTTGTTTGCTCTTTTTTGGCTTCTGTTCAGACCATCACTGACTAGTTCTACCATTTCCTACCTTTGTAAATCTGTCTCAAGCAGACCCAGTGGATTAGGATTTCTAATCATCCATCCATCCATCCATCCACCCATCCACCCATCCACCCATCCATCCATCCATCCATCCATCCATCCATCCATCCATCCATCCATCCATCCAATATAATGTGCTGGTAGGCAGTAGAAATATGAAGAAACGTAAGATCATGTCCCTATTCTCAAGGGATTTATGATACTGCAAAAGAAATTCCTCTTCTTTGTCTTCCTTAAAACAAAATGTGGACTTCTTACTTTCTAGTAAATGGAGACAATAGATGGATCCATTTAATTAGTGTCGACCCTTCCCATGTAGATGTTCATTTCCTAGGAAAATGATTTGAGATGTCTGTTGATTTCTTAAAGTAAAAGAGTGAATGTCTTTACCCGAATACCTTGTGCTGAAAAGCAATGCCTTCTAAATAAGCTTCCCGTGGCCTCTGTGTGATGATGACAGGTAAGTTTTCTCTGAATAAATAGGCCACTTTTTAGCATGCTCCCCCATGTTATTAGGTTACCTCGAAAGACCCATATTAATTTCCATAATGCTTGTCGATAGCTCTGGGCATGATGTTTGTGGAAAGCGCCTTTGCAGTGATGGATCACCCCAGCTGAGTCTGTCTACACCGGGTACTCACGACCATTAGTGACAAGCCCTGTGAATAATTCAAAAGCACCTTCCTTGTAACCTTTTGACCAGGCACCATGGTGTCTTTCACTGTGAGGTGAGGTAATGACGCAGGTCACTCATGCCCAGAACTGTGAACTGCTTTAATAGTTCCTAGAGGCTGGCTCTGAAGGATTTTAGATGGTTTAATCTCTTTGAGTGTCCCTTCTCCCTGCGAGTGTTTAAAATTTGAGTTATAAACTTGTATTAAAATACCCAAATTATTTTCATCTCTCCTTATCCTTGTCCCGTCTTTATTCAAACATATGCAGCTTTTTGCGTGGTTGTAGCTATTATGGATACTCAATTTTTTTCCTGCTTTTCTTGCTTAGCATTATTTGGTAAATGTTCTTTCTTGCTTGAACACAGTCATAATGACTCTGTAATAGTCCATGAATTTAATATACCTTTATTGCTTTTTCCATTCCACCATTGCTGAATATGAGGTCATTTCTATTTTTTTCTAAATAATGGATATTCTGTATCTAACTTCTATATGCAGAACCAAACCAAACCAAACAAAAACAGGCACCCAAACCTTTTTGCATCCTTTGAATTATTTACATTCATTTATATGATTGAGATTATTATTCTTATTATATTTTAATGTTTCTGCATACAACTGGTCAGGCTTTCTTCCTAAAGAATTGAGACAATTTGCACCACCCTGTTCTCTAGTCTGCCAAAATTGGGCTTAATAATTTTTCTTAGTTTTTCCAATTTAGGAAGTTTTAAAGAGTTCCCCACTGTTTTGATTTGCATTTCCTTAATTACTTACACTCTTAAGCCCATTCTCAGCTGTTAGTTTGCTCACGGTATATTCTGCGTGAAAAATCTGTTCACAGGCTTATCTGTTGGAGGATAGTGGGATGTTTTTCTTTGGTATGAAATGTCTCTCTGTATTTGTGAGTGTATTAATAATATTTATATCTGGAATTCTCTAATGATATTGTCTTCCTTTTCATTTAGTTTTACGGGGCTTCATAGAAGTCGATGATTTTTATAAAATTACATTCAGCATATATTGTCTGCCACCAGGTAGGAACTCAACTATTTACAGAATGAAGCATACTTATCTTTTCTTTGAAATCTTTTCTATTGCAATAGTTAAAAAAAAAACAACTGTTTGGGAGGGGAATGTAATTTTGTTTCCTTATAGTTTTTCCTGTGGTTTGATTTATTATATTAGAGTTTTTAATCACTAAATTTAGATCAGGTATGAATTCAAGCTAATTTTTTCTCTGATTTGTTTTTTGGTTTCTCTCATAATTTAGGAAATATTTGTTTTAGTTTGGCATTTATTCAATTCTTATAAAATCGGGATCTTTTACAGGTGCTCTTTTCAGACTCAGTGATTGTGACTTAGTTTTTTCAGCCATTTTTACTGCTTAAGATATGTTTATTTAAATGTATTCTAATATTTGACGGAGAAATCTTCTTTTGTTCATCCTTTCCCCCCCAATATTAATATTCTTGCTTTATTAATATTCTTGCTTTTTGGCACATGGTCCAGGAATTGAACCCGGGTCTCCTGCATGGAAGGCAAGCATTCTACCTCCGAGCCACCTGCACACTCTATAATTGTTTTTAAATTACATTTTACATAGAGCAGTATAAATAAATAATCAAAAGTTTTACAGAGCAAGAGGGATTGTAAAGAGCAGCCGTCAATCCTTCATTTCCAGGAAAATAAGTTTTAATTATTCTTTTTTTAAAAGTTCATCACACAGAGCACTTTATAATAGCAAAGAAAAAAAGTGAAAAATTCACCTATAGGCATGTATAATATTTTTGTTAAATGTATACATAATTTAGTTTAAGTGTATGTGAAGTTCTACATGGTTTTAATTCTAGCTTAACTTTAACTCCGTATTTTTAATTTTTCCATTTTATGTTGTATTATAAAAATTTCTCTGTATGAAGTATGTTTTAAATAATTGTTGTTTTACATGACTATCCCATTAAGTGAGTGTTTAATAATTTACCTATTTAATTATCCATAAATAATAAATAAATTAATAAATAATTTCCTTTAGTTAAATAATTAACTTGCTTCTAACATTTTGCTGTTGTAGATAACACGGTAATAGACTTTGAAGAGAAGTATAGTTTATATGGCTTTTTCTGTTGATGATAATTTTTAAGGACATGCCACTGAAGTAGGGCCTCTGGGCCAAAAGTGTGGGACATTTGGATTTTATACAAATTGCCAAGTTGTTTTTCCAACTTGAAAATTTGTATAAATTGTGTAATGTAAACTTATACAAATACAATATCTATTGAATTTTACCCCAGCTTTGCTTTTTCATAATGTATTTCATAATACATTCATTATATATATAAATATAAAAAATAAACATATATATATATACACACACACCCTATTCTCCTAATTCATGAGTACCCCTGATTTCATGAGTACAAGGTCACCATACACTATCAATATGTATCTCTGTCATTGCTGGAGAGGTTGAACACACCTCCATTTGTTCTTTAGTACTTCTTGCCTGAGTTACGTCCCCGTTCAATTGATCTTTTCAATAAAGTTTTATTGTGCACCCACTGGGGGCTGGTCCCCATGCCAGAGACTGATCAAAGCAACGGTGGCACCCCTGCCACGTGGGGGGAGGAGGGGCGGACAGTTCAGTAGGTGTGATGAGTTAGAAAGTGAAGGTTGCTTGGTAGCACACTGGAGGACACCTAACGAAATGTAGATTTCCTGGAGGGAGGCAGTGATGTTGAAGCTGAGAAGCAAGGACAGGTGAGATGTAGCCCAGCAAGGAGGAGGGTGTTCCAGCCAGAGGGAACGGCCAACACCCTGACTCTCCAGAGATGAGAGAGTGGCCTGGGAGTTTTGGAGACCAACCCCCCCTTCCCCCTCCCAAGCAAATGTACACTGTTACCGCCACTGCTTATCTTTTCCTTTGTAACAATGACTTTATTTTTAATCATCAGACCTATAAACATTGACTATGTTGACCTATATTTATAGATCAATCATCTAATTTAATGATATACCCCCAAGTATAATACTGACAAAAAATTAAGTGGGAAGTGCACCTTGCAGCTTGAATACTCTGCTTTCAATAGTAAAATGGTTACATCTCATGAGGATACCACACGTGGGACAAGCCTTGCCCAGCTCTGACAATGGTACTCTCTGTTGTTTGAATTCCCAGTTGTTTGGCTCTGGTCCTTTACATAGAGTAAGAGCCCATTTTTCCCATTAATATACTCAAATTGACCTCTGGCAAAACCTTTGTATGGCATGAACACAATCACAAACACAAGTACAAAGGCGGTACTGTAGGCAGAAAGCAATACTTACTAAAACAGGCTTATGTTCAATATTTAAGATTGCCATTGAGATGAGAAAATAAAATTAAAGAACAAGAAGAAGCACTGGCTGCAGTCTCTGAGGGCCTTAGTTTGAGGAACTGGTAAATACCAAGTCATGAAGGGCTTGGTGAGCCTCTGTACGAAAGTCTATGGGATTTATCTTTAAGGGCAATGATAAGGGGTTTGAAGGGCTATGAGGACTGTATATATGTTGGGCATGATAATGTGGTTAGATTTATGCTTCCTTCTTTTTATTGTTGTCTGGAGATTTAATTTGGCCTTTTTGGATAAAAATTTATTATTGTTGTTATTATGTCTTACTCTGAGTGGTTAATTGTTACGTTGATCAACTTTGATTAATTTTCACTCTCCCCAGCATTTCTTTCATTCTGTTACTTCCTTTAAGTTCATTTTTGTTCAAAAAAATGGATACCTGTAGAAGTCCCTCAAGTCAAGTTGGATGGTCAATAAAAAACATTAGCTTTCGAATATGAGAAAACGTCTTTATCTCAAATTCTCTCTTGCCTAATAACCCAGAATTTAAGTTGAGGCTTGCCCCTCACCCCAGCACACCGAATGCATCATGTATTTACTTCTGGCATCTTCTGTTTCTTTTCTCAATGTAATTGTTATTCCTTTGTAGGTTACTTGAGTTTTCTCTCTCATAGTTTTGAGGTTTTCTTTTTATCTTTGATGTTTCTCAGGTGCCTGCTGTGGACTTAATTTTAATTTTCTTGTTCTGTACTAAATGTGTACTTCTGAGCTGAGCACAAAACTTTTTCCTCTACTATTTCCCCATAGAATGTGGCTTCTATAACTTTCCCCTGGCTCTTCTATGACAAGAATTTCATATTCTAGCCTTTCCAGATTATGACAGTTCTCTCATATTAAAAAAAAAAGTATAATTTTTGTCCCTTGTGCTGTGGGCTGGGTGGAATTTTTCAATATTTTCTTTACTTCTTCTAATTCTTGCACCCAGGTGAGAGTTTATCTTATCTGTTCCATTTTTAATTTCCAGGACTATATAATGTATTTCCAACTTTCCAATCTGTTCTTTTTCATTTCTACCTGTTCTTGTTTCACTTATGCTACATCAGAATTTCTAATTCTTTTTCTAATGGCTGTTCTTCTCTCATTTATCTGAGTATTCTATAAATATTCATTCGAAAGCCTCCATCATCAAGTTCGATTATTTTTCTGTTGTACAGAGTGAATGGATGTTCTGATTATTGATTTTGTTATCTGCCTTTTTTCTTTTTTAAAAATGTGTTTTGTAGTTGTGGTTTGCTTACCTGGAAGCTGCAGTCCTCCCCAAAATGCCATCTGAGGTGAACGTGCTGGTCGCAGTTCTGAGCTCACTGACCCCTGCAGCATGGGTCAGTTGAGCTGCCACCAGGGACCTTTTTGAAATGGAGGAACAAAAGTTTCCTGAAAGAAGTCTCTGAGGCACTGTTCTTTCTTGACATTTGTCAAGGCACACTTCTGAGCCATGGTTATACATCTACCCGAAGAGATGACATGTGACTGTAATTTTGATTTAAATGTGATGGTTCCTAGAACAACAACTGATGTCTGTTCCTATAGGGAGATTCATCAGGAGAGAAGGAGCCCCCGACACTGTAACCCAAAACCTCAGCCAGGCCTGTTGGTGCAGAAAAATCTCCCCAAAGAAATTTGCTTGCATGTGTATGAATTTGCTTGCATGTGGGGTTTGCTTTAATGCAATAAATGCTTGTAAAAGCATATATTTGCATTTCTTTTCTTCTCTTATGTAAGCAATTTTGGGATTTTTATGGTATAACGTGGGGTTCCCAGGAATGAAATCTCCATTTATAACATTCAACTCACAGGAAACAAATAATCAACTTATAATTTCTTGGCTTGCTGCCTTTGTCCAATAATTGATTAGTTCAGGGGCTGGAAACTTCTTCTGTAAAAGGCCAGATAGTAAATATTTTCGGCTTTGTGGGCCATCTGGTCCCTGTCACAGCTACTCAACTGTGCCGTTCTAGCGTGAACACAGTCACAGAAATTCCATAAACAAGTGAGCGTGGCCAGGTTCCAATAAAACTTTATTTTTGGACACTCGGATTTGAATTTCATGTAATTTTCATGTGTCATGAAATATTATCCTTCTATGAAACGGTTTCCAACCTTTTAAAAATGTAAAACCACTCTTAGCCCGTGGGCTCTACAGAAACAGGGAGCAGATTGGATTTAGCTAGCAGGCCATAAGTTTGCCAACTTATCTTCGCCTGGCTTAGGTTCTAATTGAGGGTTGTCTGTGTAGCTATGATTTATTTAGCGCCTTCTGTGTGCTAGGCACTGTGCTATATGCCTTGCATGTGTCAGCTCACAAAATTCTCATCAAAACACTGAATTTTTTTTAATAGTTGGGGAAACTTAGGCTTTTGAAAATGAAGTCACTTGCCTAATGGCATATATTGGTGAACTGATGTCTGCCTGACTGCTGAAGTTTGTTCTAACAATAAATTTCCTGTTTTTGAGGAGTTTAAGAGTTGTGGGAAGATGGTGGGGTAATTAAAAATGTTGTCATGGTATTAGAATGCAATTATAATTCAGTGGGTAAATAAATCCTTAGATATCACATGCGGTTACCTCTTGGGCTCTTTACCACTCCTAATGATGGGGAGAAAGCAGACCTGGGTTTGGTTCTAGCTCCTTCGCTTGGGAGTTACTTAACCTTTCTATGCCTCAGTTTCCTCATTTGTAAAAAGGAAGTATAATGATGTTTACCTTACAGGGTTTGTGGGAGGACTGTATGAGATGGGTGGCCCATCTCATGTGTGGTCACCCACAGAGTACTTGCCCAGTTACCGTGAACTATTGTTACTATTTTGAATTTAGAGTCAAATTGAACTGTTAATTAAAGCTATTCGTCAAACACAGGCTGCAACTAAATCCCCACCCCCCTTTCTATATTTGTGAATTTGGATTTGGAAAAAAACCAAATGTAGGTAAAACTATTTTTTTACCTACATTCAAAGATGAGATGGCAGAACACCTTCCTTTTTTATATAACTCTTATTAACCTTTTTTGGCTGCAGAATGATGTCTTTCAGGATGAAGTATAAAACATCCTTTCTTTTCCTATGTGTAGGATTCCTTTGTAGTGCTTAGCAAAATCTCTAAGTTTATTAAAATTCCTTGTAGAGCTTTTATATCCAGGAGAGATTTGCGAGTTTATATATATATGTCTAAATGGCTGTAGTTTTTTTTCCTATTGATGATTGCTTGTTTTCCCCCAATTACTGATTTTTTTTCGAATTTTATATTTCTCATTAGCTTGATATTTTAAACTTCTATGGAAAATCATAAATTATCCCCAGATTAACCAATGGAACAGTATATAACTGTGCATAGCATCCTCAACTGACTTTTTCCTCCCATCTTATATACTGTTTTCCTCATTTCTAATAAGTCTTTGTATTTTCTCTATTCCTTAATTAAAATTTATCTCAAGATTTTCTTTTCCATTAGGTGTTCAAAAGAAACTGATCTTAATTTTAGTTATCACTCAGGACATTTTTATCTTCTAATGTTTTTAAAGTTTGTCTTTACTTTTATTATCTCCTTTTTACCATTTTCCATTTTGATATTACTGTTGGCATTTTCTCTTGACATATTGAGTGTTGTTTGCAGTTTCTTGTTTTCTTTCTTAATTACAATGACATTTAAGCTAATGGGATTTTTTTTTGGTGCACATTATTTAGAATCTTTTTTTTTTCTGGTAACATATATACGACGTAAAGTTTCCCCTTTTTAACCACATTCAAATCTATAATTCAGTGCTGTTAAATAACATGCACGACGTTGTTCTGCCAGCACCAGTAGTCATTACCAAAGCTTTTCCATTGTCCCAAATATTAAATGTGTTTATTAAATTGTCAGAGAATCTGACTTCTGTGATAATTACATTCTGTACTTAATGGCACCTAATATGTTATCAATTAGCATTCCAGTCCCTTTCTTTTAAAAAGGGAGACCTTCTGTTTTCATTTAATGTCTTCTGATTCTTCATTAATTCAGTCTTATTAATTATATTCTTCAAATCATTGTCTTATATTTTTTATGTTTTGGATGATAAAATCTAACAGCCTGGTTTATGGAATCTCTCAGTGATTCTATCAAGTTCTCTTTACATTGGTAGTCAATTTTCATTTATATATTTTATTCATGCTGATTATTTGAGAAATATGTATTCAACATTTTTGGTTTTCAGTTCTTATGTCTTTTTACATTTTGTAATGACCGTATATAATTTGCTAAATGAATTTAGACTTAAACATTCACTAAGCTTAACATTTTTCTTTTTAAACAAATCTGTGTATATCCTTTCCTATTCCATTTTCATTCATGAGTAACAGATTTTGCTTACAAATCCAGTCGGGAGCTCGTTTTCTTTCATGGAATAGAAATTATTTCAGGTGTTACATTTGGATCATCTTCTGCAATCCTAATTTATTTTCATTTGCATTTTTTTTTACATCTCTTACCAATTATGACTACCAAATCCTGACCAATTCTCTTTTCCTTCTTTTTTTGTTCTCCCATATTGATTGTATCTTGATGGTCACTGACCTGTTTCTACTGTAGGATTACGTATCCAAATTGATCAGCAAACTCTCATCTCTGCTTACATATGTTTACATTTTTAACCATGTAAGCGAGCGGCGTTGGTGGTGGAAGGACAGCTGTGTCCCAGCCTCTCCTAGTCTCCAGCCCTTCACTGTCTTCACAGCTGAAACTTTAAGAGCCACAAGCACAGTTTTCCTTTAGTAGCACTTTGTCTTGATGCCATCCATACACACAGTTTTCATTGATCTGTGATTGTATTGATTCTTACTCCTGACAAGATAGCAGCCCTCCTCGTTAGTGCCCTTTATTTATCTTTTGGAGTTGGCATTTAAACTCAGTTGCCTCTCTGAAATAATTTCAGAAATTTGTCAGTAAGGGATATGGGCAATAAATAATTCCTTCCGGCGCTGGACACATTTAGGACCTTCTGTTGGAACTGTTCTTAACTGACAGCTCTGCAGGCAAAGAATGCCTGGAACATCCTTTGCTTTTACTTCTGAGGGTTTATCCATATCGCTGAGATGTCTAAGAAGAAGCTTCTGAGAAAATACCATCTTTCTTTAAGTGCAACCTGTTCCTTGCTCTTTTGATGCATTAAGATGACATTTCATACTTACAGGAATGGGTATTTTCCCTTTTGGTTCTGGACTCTGGAAGGGACACTGATTCTCTTTCATTTTCAGACTGCTTTTAAGCCGTCTAGGAAAATTGTTTCTTACCAGCTGCTTTTTTTCCTTTTATATCTCGATTCAGCTTTTACAGGAAACCTTTTAACTTGAAGGTTGGATCCCCTGTTGGATATTTAGTTTTCCCCTCCTGCACTGATTTAGCACTTCTCTGTTTTCCATAATATTTGTTTCATAGACAATTGATTCTGTGTTTTGCAGAATCAATTCTGCTTTTGACTGCTTTCTGGGATGCTCTTAATTGCATTTTCATTGTGTGAAAGTCTTTTAAGTTCCAGTTTAATCTTGATGTATTTTTGTAATGACACCTTTTGATCTTTTTGAGAATGGTTGTCAACTCTTTTCTGAATTCTGCTTTTGACTCTCATAGTTGCTGCATTTTGGTTGTTACCAAAGTGCAGTTCCTGTCCCATCCTCATGCCCAGCTCCAGGTGAGCTGCTGACACGATACATTTTCATCAACCTTGGGTTATTATTTTAAATTTTATCTTGTTGATTTCTTTTCTGTTTTGATTATTCCCCTGACTATTGGAGAATATGTGGAGGAGCCTGCTTTGTCATCCTTAATTTTGAGCAGTGTTTTCTTTGTCATTATTTGTCAAAATGATCTACTAATTGTATTTTACATTTCTCCCTGATGTGCTATTACTCCAAACAATTGAGACTTTTGTGTTTGTTTTTATCTTTACTGTATTTTGATGGTAAAATTAAAAATTGTATTGAAAAGTAGAGAGGATTGTAAAATGCACCTCCGTGTACCCATTGCTGGGCTCCACTGATGATCATTATTTTCAGTCTTGTTTCATTCTCACCCCACAGATCCCCTTATTTGTCCTGGAATGTGTTAAAATAAGTCTCAGACATTATGTTATTTCACTTATAAATGTCAGCTATTAGTTTCCCGGACGTGGCTGATGCTTCTCTGTGGTATCCAACATTTAACTTGCTCCTCTAAATCCCGTTATTTCCTATAAACTGATAGTTTGAATGAGTTGGGGTTTCTCCAACTGCTGGGCCTCAGGAACCTTTTAAAAGCATACAAATTATGGAGGGCCACAAAATGCTTTCATTTCTGTAGGTTATATCTGTTGAGTTTTAGCATATTAGAGATGAAAACTGGGAAATTTGTTAAATGCAAGAATATACAAACTCTTGTTCCATTACAGTAGAGAGATGGTACCATCACAAATCATGTACCCTCTAGAAAACTCTATATTTAGGAGAGAATGAAAATGAGAAAGGCAAATAGTTCAGAAATATTAAGAGAACAGTTTTGATCTTATGGATTCTGTAAAATGTCCCAGGGAACCCCCAGACGTCCCAGATCATATGTTGAGAACTGCTGATCTGGAGGCTTAAATAGATTCAGATTCATCTTTTTTGGGGGCAGGTGGGGGGTGGAAGGGAGGACAAGAATACTCTCTAGGTGATAGTTTGCTTTTTATTGTATTGCTCGGGAGCATATGATGTCCGTAGGTCTTCCTGTGAGTGCCGCTGACATTGAGCCATAGTTGCAGATGAGATGATAGAACAGGACCCAGTTTTTATGACAGTCTCAGGTACATTTGAGACAGAAATGTATTGTTTCTCCTGATGTATGTTTATAGTTATAGCTATAGCTATAGCCCCACTTCATCAGTTATTTTATTTAAATTATCTTATTTTTTCACTTGATTATCATATTGTAACCAGTGCCCTGTTGGCCATAGTGCCAGCTGAGCTCTGTTCCAGCTTCGTTAGTTTTGACCCTAAAAGAATTTAGAGATGAGAGGGCTAGTAGGAATAAGTTGTAAAGTTTATTAAAGAGAGAGAGAGTACACGTTAAAGAAGTTAATGCAGACATGTTCAAGGGAGAGAGACACACACTGAGAGGAGTGGGTTAGCTTGTTTAATGGGAAGTTTTGTTGGTGGCAGGTTTCCATAGTAACCTTGAACGCTAGGGGCTTACGTGGTTTGTATTAGCCACGTGCTTACAGGGCGATCATTGTTTCAGGAAGAGATAACTATTGATGCTTGTAGAGCTAGCCTATCACATATCCAGAATTTATCTTCGGGCAGATTTTTAACCATCTTTACAACCCCCGGCTTTCTGTTATTAACTAAGAGTTTGCTTCGGGACCATGATTTTCCAGGCTTTCATGGTTTGGGGAGGTTTCAATGGTTTTGGGTCTTTAGGGGAAATTTTTGTCCCATGAAGCTTTGTAGCTGAAGTTTGGAGTTTGCATTAACTCCTTTGGAGCTAGATAAGAAACAAGTAGCTTGCAGTTGTCCATTAACTCTTTTAAGAGGTGGATAGGAAATTAGGGACTTGCAGTTGTCTGTTAACTCTTTCAGAGCTGGATAGGAAGCCAGTGACCTGAAGTTGTCCTATTTCAACCTGCCTTAATATCATGATATTGCACATTACAACCTAGCACTATTTCTGTCCATTTTTTTTCAAATTTATAATTGTTTTACTTATTATGCAGTTTTACTGTGTTGTTTTGAAGATACGGCTTAAATACTTTTTCATTTATTTGTTATAGAATTTATTTGTGATTTTTTCTTAGCCTTTTAGTTTGTGTTTTCGGTTTTACTTAATTTTTTTTGCTTAAATTTTTCATTTGTGGGTATAATGTTGCACTTGCATTTCATTAACCCAGTTTTGTATTTTAAACTTAGACGTGCTTAGTTTTCATGAGCCTTCTGTAATCAATGTATTGTTGCATTTGAAATTCTCAGATGGAGAATTTCCTTTTTGAATCCGACAAATTAGGTTGTTTATATCTAAGGCTGTGATTGTTGTATTTGAAATACTTTAGGTTTTCCTCTTTTTTTTTGTTACCACTTTAGTCCTGCCTTCCTTTTTCCCTAATTGTTTTTTTTAATTATATGAGTCATAATATATAAATTGTTACTGAAAACAATTCAGTAATAGGGACGTAAGTGGAGAAAAGCAAAAGCCCCTCTCTATACTACCTCCTCCCCACTAATTAACATTGTCAACAATTTAGTATGCTGTTTCAAAACTTATTCCATGCAATTACCTACAAATATATTAGCACACATAGAATAAAGTAAATGCCTGTTTTTCAGATGATTTCTTAAAAAGATAAATGGGTATGTACACTTTATGAGGCAAATGTGATTTTCTTTCTTTCTTTGTTTTTTTAAGCTGACTGTATGTCTTGGAGATCTTTCCAGGTCAATAAAATAGCTCTGACTGCTTCACAGCATTGTGCAGAGTCACCATAGTTTATGGTGACATTTTTTTAACCAGCCTCTTATCAATGGACATTAAGATGTTTCCATTTTTTTTTCCTATTGCAACCGATGCTACAATTACCATCCTTGGTGCAGTCCTTTGTGATATTTATAGTTTTCCCTGTGGTACGAACCTAGAAATAGGATTACTTGATCAAAAGTTATATACAGTTGAAATTGTCATAGGTGCTATAAAGTTGTTCCCCAAATAAAGTTGTACCAAACAGTGATTACCTTTCCTGTATCTTCTCCATTTTTCAATCTAGTTGTTTGTAGGCAGTATTTGAACATGCTGGAGTATAATCCTTTGTTTTATATTTAAATATAAATATAAATAAATGGTAAATATTTGCTTCCAGTGTTTGACTTGGATTTTTGGTTTGTCAGCGGTTTTTTTTTTTTTAATCTTTTGAAAGATGTTGATTTTTTCTGCAATAAAATTTCTCAGTCTTTTACAAATACTTTCTCTGTGGTTCTATGTTTTTGCCATACTGTAAATGTTTTAATGTCTAGAATGTAATTTTTTAGCTTATTTCTTTGTAATTTAATTCTATCATTACCAACGGTTAATAGCAAATATTCTCGCTCCAGCAGCTCTCTGGAGCGGTCTAAGGGAAAGGTGAGCTGCAGTGTGGTGATGGACTTCCTTTCCCTGGCATGTAGACTGCCATGATTCTTGTACTCAGCTGCCAATATCTTCTATGTCCAGACCCCTCCATGATATATCATGCGTCTGTGCCTTCATCCTTGGTAGTTTCCTACAGGAATGTGTCCCTCTTTTCTTTGGCTACTATATACTGGGTGCTTAGAAGGTATAGAGCACTGTGCCAGGTTCGTTAAATACACACATTTATGGGCTCTCCCACTTGGAGCCTGTACTGGTCAGTGTCTTGCTTTGACCAATACAATGTGGTCCCAGCGAGGCTGTGTCAGTTCTAGGCATCAGCCTGAAGAAGGCTGGGCAGCTCTGCCTTTGTGCTTTGGGAGCCCTGGCCCACCATATAATAGAGAGGCCGCACATAGAGGGAGAGGCTCTATGCCTATGTGGAGACAGAGAGAGAGAGAGAGAGAGAGAGAGAATGGCCAGCTGTTCTCGTGTCCAGCTGAACCCAGCCTTCCAGCCATCCCAGTGGAGGTGCCAGACTGTGAGTGAAGCTATCTTGAATACTCCAGTATAATCCACCATCTGAGGGCAGGCATGAAACTCACACAAGAGCTGAACAGCTGAGTCCCAGTCAACTCACAGTCAAGAGAAAGAATAAAATGGTTATTATTTTAAGGCATGAAATTTTGGGGTGATCTCATATGCTGCAATAGATAACTGATTTAGGTGGGTACCCATAGTGGCTCTGAGTATTTAAGGGCTAGAGATTATTTAAAAATTATTATTAATAATATCAACAATAGCTACTTTAAAGTATCTGCATTGACCAAGGCATGGCGTGGATAATGTATATATACTCTGCATGGCAAACTCCTTCTTATGCTCCATGGACCAGTAGTAATTTTATAACATGAGTAATAACCATTATTTATTGAGCAGTTAAAACATTTAAGACATTCTCTCTAGATATTTTGTGCACGTTTTACTTGGCAGATACCTACCCATCCTTCAAGACTGTGTCTCAAGGAAGGAGAAGGCTCTCTTTAAGGGTTACCCCAATGGTTGAGCTGCCTTCTTGTTGCCTGTGATGTTTAAGTTCATGTGCCAGCTTGGCTAAGTTACGGTGTCCAGATGTTTGGTCAAGCCAGCATTGGCCTGACTGTTACTATGCGGGTATTTCATGGATTTAAATCATCAGTCAGTTGATTACAGCTATGGCTAATTGCATCTACAGCCAACAAAGGAGACTGCCTTCAGCAATGAAAGGAGCCTCCTCATCAATCATTTGGAAGCCTTAAAGCAAGAACTGAAGATTTCAGCAGCCAGAAGAGTTTTTATTTCTACTTCAGCCAGCCAGCTTCTCTGGAAAATCAATGTCACCTTCATCGGAGATTCCACCTTGTGGTTTCTCCTGGGGAAGTCACTTGGACATCCAATGAGTTTCCAACTTGCAGCCTACCCTATGGAATTAGGAATTGCCAATCCCCATGGTCACATGAGCCAGTTCTGTAATAAGTCTTTACACACACACACACACACACACACGTGCACACACATGCATCCTGTCAGTTATATTTCTCTGGAGAACACTGACTGATTAAAATATCCTTTGCTCTCAGAATACTCTTACACAGCTATCAGCATTTAGTTCTTGGCTCACTTTTCTCTCTTCCACCAAATCGTACTTCCTGTGTCCTAACTCTCCTTCCCTTCCTCTGAATACCTGCACATCACAGTTTTTGGTTGCTTCTGTATTTAGCATTTACCTTATGACTTTGTATGTATTGTTCCCCGATAACCCAGGCAGTGCATTGTGATTACACTTTTTTTAAATCACTTTTTATCTTGTACAATTTCCCAGAGTTAATAATTGCCTCATTTTTTTCTTGGATATTTTGTTTGTTTGTTTGTCTTTGGAGTCACTATATCATACAGTCCAACAAAATGGTCAATCCCTTTCTACATTCTTTTCCATATGATCAAGCCCATTGGTTGTGTTTTCTGTTGTGGTTTTGTTTTCTCCTGGGAGCCATTTATTCTGGCACTCTATCCTTCAGCTCTGCTCTATGTGTGTGGGGGGTGGTGGGGGGCAGGGGACCACTGCATAACCTCCACCCTCAGAATTCCCTGCAGCTCTCGCCTGTGCTCAGTGCCCTGCTTCCTTGAGGCTACTTTTTCCTTTTCTTTTTGCTCCCTCAGGAGCTCTGTTTTCTCTGTTCTCTTTCTAGAATGTTTGTAAGACAGGTGCTATACTTCTTGGATTGACCTTCTGGTTTTTCTTATTTCTCTCCTATTTTTTGTCTTTTAAACCAGTTTCTGGAAGATTTCTTCAAGGTGATCTTTCAACTCTTCAGTTGCATTTAAAAACTTTCTGATATCAGACTTAATTTCTAAGAACTCTTAAAAAATTCTCTGTTCCCTTTTAAGCACCTTGTTTTGTTTCATGTGTGTAGTAT
Organism: Myrmecophaga tridactyla; assembly: GCA_004026745.1. Lineage (NCBI taxonomy): Eukaryota > Metazoa > Chordata > Mammalia > Pilosa > Myrmecophagidae > Myrmecophaga > Myrmecophaga tridactyla. The sequence continues at coordinate 66,824 of PVIY010001669.1, read as the reverse complement.
TTCTCTCGACTCTGTGAGGATTTTAGGGTTTTTTTACTCTCCTGTTGTCTGAACCTCATCTGAATACTTCACATTCCAACTTTATTTTGATCTATTAATTGTTTTGGCATCTGGTCTTGTGTTAATTCTCCTCAATTTCCTGAGGATGCTTTCTTCTTTCATTTTAGAACGAAGACACTAGGAAGTTTGGAAGCTACCTGTTCATTGTGGGGTCATAGAGCTGGTAGTCATTGCTGGTGAGTGCTCAGGCAGGGGTAAATATTAGTATCTGTACATATTTCCTCTGGAAAATTTGGTTTTTCTAAAAAAGATCTTCTAGTCTTCTGATTGGAGTTCTAGGCTTGTCTCTGGGCATTCTGGGAGTTGGGTAGCATGAGGGGTCTCTCGGCTCTCTATCTGGGATCTGGATTTCCATGTCAACCTCCTCTCTGTTCCCTTTGACCCCTTGGCCTCCTCTGTGTTTGTGGTCCCAGGACTGGAGCCTTTATGGATTGAACATCAGCTGTGGCCATGGAGGAAAGATGGTGACCTGTCTGGGATTGGTGTGGGGTGGAGGTGTAAGGGTGTATCTACACCTCTACAGAATTACCAGCAGGCTTCCTTTTCAGCTGTACGACTTGCCCCCACCTTCCAAAGCCCCCACTGGGGCATGGATTGGCATCTCCCTCTGCAGTCGAATTGATATTCCACTCTGTGAACTCCTTCTCCTCCATTTCTTCTTTCAGATCATTGTTGATGTCTCCTGTCTGTAGTGTCCTCTCCTTGTTCTTGTTAAGTACAGTTCTTCTTTACCCCACATGGACCATAAGGGAATGTGTTGATTGAAGTCATTGGTCAAGTGAGTTTAGCAAGTTTCTTTCGGCAGAAGGCTGTGAACCAGTCAGAGCCGTTCCTTGCCATCTCTCCATGTAGCCACTATTGGTGTAAGCTTCCTTTTTTATTTTTAACTTTGTATTTTGAAACATTTTTGGATTTACAGAAGAGTGGCAAAGATAGTACAGAAAGTTTCCCTAATGGTAACTGTATTAGTTAGGGTTCTCTAGAGAAACAGAATCAACAGGGAACACTTGCAAATAAAATTTATAAAAGTGTCTCACATGACTGCGGGAACGCAGAGTCCAAAATCTGCAGAGTATGCTGTGAAACCAATGATTCCAATGGAGGGTCTGGACGAACTCCACAGGAGAGGCTCACCAGCCGAAACAGGAAGAGCCTGTCTATTCTCAATCCTCCTTATAAGGCTTTCAGTGATTAGATTAAGCATCACTCATTGCAGAAGACACTCCCCTTTGGCTGATTACAAATGGAATCAGCTGTGGATGCAACTGACATGATCATGATTTAATTCTATGAATGTCCTCATCACAACAGACAAGCCAGCACTTGCCCAACCACCACTTGGCTAAGTTGACACATGAACTTGACCATGACAGTAACATCTTCCCTAACCATGGTATGACTGTCAGAGCTCAGAGAATAACACTGGTCCAATGCTGTTAACTAAGCTCTGTACTGTATTTGGATTTCCAGTGATGTCCTTTTTTTCATGTCCAGGATCCAATCCATAATACAGTGGCCCTTGTATTAGTTAGGGTTCTCTAGAGAAACAGAACCAACAGAAGAGATCTGTAAATATGGGATTTATAAAGGTGTCTCACGCAGCCATGGGAATGGGAGAGTCCAAAATCCATAGGGCAGGCTGTGAAGCTGGCATCTCCAATGAAGGGTCTGGATGAATTCCACAGGAGGCACTGGCTGGCTGAAGAAGCAGTGAAAGAGTCTCTCTCATTCCTTAAAAGCCCACAACTGATGACATTATCTTGTTGTGTGAGACATGCCTTAGTTGATCACAGAGGTAATCAGCCTCAGATGCAATAGGACTGATGATTTAATACACCAGCCTTCCGGTTTATCAACCAGCCACGAAATATCCTTGCAGCAGTGGTCAAGCCAGTGTATGTCTGACCAGACAACTGGACAAAATCATTTGGGCAAGTTGACACCAGAACCTAAACATCACAGTCTACCCCTTGTCAACTTGGCAGCTATACACATCACCTTGGAACATGCCTAATTTTTAAATAGAACACAATAACAGACATATGTTTTGCCGAACAATACTCAGCTGTTCTGCGTACAACCAGAAACACACTACATCTCTCCTTAGGTGACATTCACTCTTAAACTTCATATCCTATGACTTGAATGCTATAATGTGAATAATACAACTTATGTCACATGATAAGAAAGCAAGATATTTGATTATGTATAAATGCAAGCATACTCATAACAAAATAGGGAGGAAATATTCATATAATCATAGTCCTCATTTCTGTAACTGGTCACGTGGTTGTAGTTCGTATTTATCACTACCTTCTTCTACTACCCATTCCATGTTCCCTTTACCCTCAGCAAACACTTCAGTTGGCCTAAGTTCTTTGCCAGGTGGGGTGACCCAAACCTTCATATCTGAAGTTTCTGGGCCATTGGTAGTCCTGCCTGGATTGGCTTATTAGTTTTCCATTGACTTTAATCACAGGGCATGGTATTGCTAAGAGACGCCCTAGGGGATCTCCTGTATTCCAGGAAAACTCTTATTTACCTCCATTGTGTAGTTGCAGTCCTATTTCCCCTTGATAGTCAGGATCAATCACCCCAGACAGAATAGTAACCCCCCTTCATACCTTTTGATTTAGTTGCATGAGAAACCTAAAGTGGCCAGGTAGCTGTCTTAACTTCCAGTTCAATGGAATCATTGTTGTGTCTCCTGGTAGGGGCACTCCTCCTTTTGGAACTAAGACCTATAGACCAGCAGAGCTTAAGGTTTCAGCGACCAGAAGCAAAAATTTTCCTAGTGGATCACTAAAGGTGGTAGTGAGTGGTGCCCCTCCCATTTCACCCTTGATTCCTGGACCTGTGAATCCTGGCTATGGGAGGAACAGCCCCATAGAGCAGACACTGATTCAGAGCATACACAGCTTCCTAGGGAAAACAGCCCCAGTCCTGCAAAGTATTGCACCTAGTTGGCATCGTAATTGGGTCTTCAAAAGGCCATTCCACTTTTCTATCAACCCAGCTGCCTCTGGATGATGAGGAACATGGTAAAACCAGAGAATTGCATGAGCATGTGCCCATTTCCACACTTCATTTGTTATGAAGTGGGTTCCTTGATCAGAAGCAATGCTGTATAGAATACCTTGACAGTGGATAAGGCATTCCATAAGTCCACGTAGGGTAATTTTTTGCAAAAGCAATGAGTGCAGGGAAGACAAACCTGTATCCAGTGTATGTGTCTTTTCCAGTTAGAACAAATCGCTGCCCCTTTAATGATGAAAGCAGTCCAGTGGACTCGACCTGCTACCATGTAGCAGGCTGCTCCCCTCAGGGAATAGTGCCATATCAGGGATTGAGTATGAGTCTCTGCTGCTGGCAGATTGGGCACTCAGCAGTGCTGTAGCCAGGTCGACCTTGATGAGTGGAAATCCATGTTGTTGAGCCCATGCATAACCTCCATTCCTACCACCATGCCCACTTTGTTCATGGGTAATGGCAGGAGTGGCTGAGGAAAGAGGGTGACTTGTATCCATAGGACGGGTCATCTTATCCAGTTGATTATTAAAAGTTTCCTCTGCTGAAGTCACCCTCTGGTGAGCATTCACATAGGAAACAAATAACTCCATGTTCTTTGCCCACTCAGAAAGGTCTATCCACGTACCACTTCCCCAGACCTCTTTGTCACCAATTTTCCAACCATACTCCTTCCAAGTCCCTGACCGTCCAGCCAAACCATTAGCAACAGCCCATGAGTCAGTATACAAATACACCTCTGGCCAGTTCTCCTTCCAAGCAAAATGAACAACCAGGTGCACTGCTTGAAGTTCCACCCACTGGGAGTATTTCCACTCACCACTGTCCTTTAAGGACATCCCAGAATGGGTTGTAGTGCTGCAGCTGTCCACTTGATCTAGAATTCTTCTGCTTATACAGCTCAAAAAGAATTTAGTAGACTGCCTCTCTGTTTTAATTCTAGTTATACCATGATCTACTAGCCAATGCCGCAAATCTCTGCAAGTCAGATTATTTTGACTGCTGCTTTGAGTCTGCTGTCCATTATGGTGGCCACGCCCACCTTGTCTATAGTGATTACCTATTGCCACATGGCTTCTGCCAACTTGGGATCTGATCATCCCCACTGTGTTTAAGGATTCCACTTAAGTGACAGAAGTTCTTATAGTAATATCTGACCTAAAGAAAAGGGTGACTACAGAAGCTCTTCGGGGAAGATGAATCTAGTCTCACAAATTTATTTCTCAAGGTTCTGGTGAAAGACGTGTCCTCTCAACGTCCCTGGGGTGTGTGAGCAGGTCTTCCATGATAAGTCCACTCTAACATTCCCATCTCTCTAAGCCTCTGGATTCCCTCATCTGCATTATATCAGGGTAGTTCTGGCATTTTGACTTCAGGTAATGTCGGCCACCTTTTGATCCATGTTTCAGCCAACCATCCAAACAAACTATTAATGCCCTTTCTAATCCCTAGAGCTACAACACTGAATGCAGAATCTCTGCTTAGTGGGCCCATATCAGTAAATTCAGCCTGACCTAACTTTATGTTCCTTCCACCATTATCCCACACCCTTCATATCCATTCCCACATGTAGTCCCCTGATTTTAGTCTATATAGATTGGAAACCTCATGCAGTTCTTTTGGAGTATGTCATACCTCCTCATGGGTCACACTTTGTACCTCACCTTTTGGGGCCTGTTGGGACTTTGGTCTAGTTATAGGTCTTGAAGAAAAGTGGGGTGGTGGGGGTGGGTCATGAATAGAGACAGAAATGTCTTTCAAGCCAATTATCTCAGAGCATTCTGTTGCAGTTTCAGCTGGTGAAACAGGATTAGTTATTCCAGACAGAGGAGTGAGGACTGTTTCCTCAGGGGAGGTGGTTACAGGGTTAGCAGGCACTGAAGGGTTAATGTTGTTAGATGGAGTTTGGATAGCAGACTCCTCTGGGGCGACTGAAGGCTGGGAAGCTGTTTTGTCAAGGTAGGCTGGAGGTCCAGAAGCTCTTTTCTCAGGGCAGTCCATTACAGGTCTTTGTAGCAAAGGTTCGGCAGATTCCAGGGATCCCATGTTCCCATCATCATCATTATCAAGCCTTATATCACTAACCCATATTTCAGAATCCCGTTCTTTTCCAATCAAAGCCTTTAACAGTAGACACCCTGCAAGGTTGAGATTTTAGTTTGCGTTGTAAATCTGCTATTTGCACAATGAGGCTTTGCATCTGGTTTTCAGAGATGTCAAGTCTGCGACCACAGGAAATAAGATTTTCCATCAGGGCACACTGGAAACTTCTACATCATTCATACAGCGCTTAAGGTGCAAATTTAAAGCCTTCAGCTCATCCCTTTCCCTCATCATTGTATCCAGTGTACCTAACAACAACCAGCCAACATCATTATACCTCTTAATTCCTCAAAACTCCATAAAGGTGTCAAAAACATTCTCACCCACAGCCTTGCCTCATATAATGTATAGTTAGCAGAATCTAATAGTGATATTTTGAACACCTCTTTTGCCAACTCACCGCATGGACTATCAGTGCCTTCTTGATTACTGGAAACCGAGTCATTAGTGCCCCTGAGTCTAGTCAGAGTAGAAAACCAATTTCAAAACCCCCTTTTTAAGACTCCTTTTCTTAAGAACCACTTCTGGTATCAAGCTGTGTTAGAGTTCTCTAGAGAAACAGAACCAACAGGAGAGATCTGTAAATATGAGATTTATAAAGGTGTCTCACACAACCGTGGGAATGAAAGAGTCCAAAATCTATAGGGCAGGCTGTGAAGCTGGTGGATCTGATGAACGGTGTGGACGAACTCCACAGGAGAAGTTCACTGGCTGAAGAAGCAGTGAAAGAGTCTCTTCTTTCTTAAATGCCCTTAATTGATTGGATTATCTTGTTGTGGAAGGACATGCCTTAGTTGATCACAGATGTAATCAGCCACAGATGCAATCAACTGACTGAAGATTTAATACACCAGCCTTCTTGTTTATCAACCAGCCATGAAACATCCTTGTAGCAATGCTCAAGCCAGTGTTTGCTTGACCAGACAACTGGACATAATCATTTGGCCAAGCTGACACAAGAACCCAACCATCACATCCCCCACTACAGTAGGTTTTCAAGTTTTCTTCAGTTTTTGTTAGAGTTCCTCAGTCTTTCCTTGTCATTCAAACCCTTGACATTTTTGAATATGCTGATGAAAATATTTTGTAGAATCGCTCTTACTTTAGGCTTGTCTGGTGTTTCCTCCTGATTTGATTGAGGTTTTTAATATTTGGGAAGGCCATCACAGAGGTGATGTGTCCTTTCCAGTGCATGGTCCAGGTGTCTGTGATGTTGAAATGTCTTATTACTGAACATAGGACCCTTCATCTCTTGGCTAAGCCTGTGTCTGTCAGATTCCTCCTCTGTTAAGTTACAGTGGAGTGTAGAGTTTTTCTTCTTAGTAATTAATAAATATTTGGGGGGGTACTTAAAGGCTTTGCAAATATTGCATTTTCCCTTAAATCCTCACTCACATTATTTAGCCTTCGTCATTGGACATTGCTTTAGCAATGATTATTGTGGTGATCTACTTGCAATTTTCTACTTCTCTCATTCTTTCTACATTTATTAATTGGAATTATTCCATAAAGAAGAATTTCCCACACCCCTCCTTATTTATGTATTTGAACATTTAATTATATCAGTGTGAGCTTAGAAATATTCATCTTATTCTCTGGGCTATATGCAGTGCTTCTCAAGTCGTTCCATCTTTGGCCACTGAGAGCGCTTTCTGGTTGGTGCCTGTGTCCTTTTGACATGCTCCCATCTTTTTTTCTGAGCACTTTCTAACTTTCTGGCACTATAAGATACTCCAGGCTCATCTTATATAGACTATCAATTTTAAAAATTCCTTTGATCCTATTTTGGTTAGGTTTCAGAAGGAAGCAAAGAAACGTGTTCAATACACCATTTCCCCAAACTTCTCTGATTATAAAGATTTTCTTTGTCATTTGTATCCAATGCCATCTAAATGAATAATCCCTTTAGAGGACATCTGTCTGACGGATTGCATCTAGTCCCTGTCCTTCCAGGAACAATACCTGAATTTCCTCCCCCATCCTTAGCCTAGTGATGTGTTTGAAGTGGACACAGCCCTGACTCCAGCTGTGGACCCTAATTGGTGTCTTAATTTGCTAAGCTTAGAGTTGCTATCACAGATTAGCTTGAACAACAGGAATTTATTTTCTCAGTTTTGGAGGCTTGAAGTTGAAAATCAAGGTATTAGTAGGCCATGCCCGCTCCGCAGTCTGTGGTATTTGGGGTGGCTTGCAGTCGGCCAGTCTCCACCTTCTTCTCTTGACCGTCTCCTTCAGTCTCCTTTAGTTTCTTCTACTTTTGTGTTCAATTTCTTCCTCTTATAAGGTCTCCAGTCTTTTTTGAATTAAGACCCACCCTGATTCAGTTTGACTAGAATGTCTTCAAAGAGCCTATTTACAAATGAGTTCAGCCCTACGGGACCAGGGGTTAGAGCTTAAGCATGCCTTCCAGTCTACTACATTTGGTTTAAACCATTTGACATATTCCATCTGGTCAGAGCCAACAAACCTTCTCTGGGGCTTCCTCAAGCAGATGCTTTCTCTTGCCTTCCATGTAAGCAGCCCAAAGAGATTTCCTCCCTTTCCTTGGGTGATGATATGCCTAGAAACATCAGGTCTGGAACTGTGGCAGCCACTTTGCCACTGTGAGTCAAGAGCCCGGCGCTGAGGGTGAAGCCAACACTGGAAGGAAGAGAAGAGTAGACCCAAGCACCTTGGGGGCTATGTTTGAATTGCTGCTGTATGAAGCCTCACCTGACCTACTTCCGGCTATTTCAACTGCAGATACTTCCCCAATACTTCCTTTATTGTTGAGGCCAATTTGTATCCGTTTTCCTGGCACCTTCATTCTTAATAATCTAGTTTCATTCTCAGAGAAATTGTGCTTTGCTATCTTAAAAGTGCAAACAGAGTATGCAATAGAGATTATTGTATTGGTATTGATCTGCAGATATTTTGAAAAAAAGCACATCTTATTTTCAGCTTCCAGGTAGTTAAGAGCTTTCCGTCTGCCTAATGACGACAGCAAATACATTGGAAGCTGCTGCTTTGACATCTGAGAGGGTTGAGGCTGTAAACTCACTGCCATAGGCTTTCTCTCAGATTGTTAGAGATGCCAATTACGTCCAGTCAATAAATAAGACTGCATGCTAGTTTTCACACAGAAAGCATTCCTGTTCCGTGTTCTCTAAGAAACTTCCCAAATTATATTGTTGCGGGGAATTGCACAGTCTGCCTTTTGATCAAGCAGTTCCATCTTAGGAAATTATCTTGAGGAAATAAGCAGACAAGTGTGTGTACACAGGGAAGGAATGTGCCAGGGGGTTATTGCAGTGTTGTTATTACACAGGAAAATTGAGTTTAGTATAAATGACCAATAATGGGCACTTAGTTAAGTAAATTATACACATTCATGCAATGGCATATTATGTTGCCATTAAAAAATCATGTACATGGGTAAGTGTATTTTTGACAGGCAATGATGTTCATGATGCACTATTAAGTTAGAAAGAAACCAAGTCACATCCAAGTAAGTATAATATGATCCCATTTTGAAAATTATGGGTGTGTGTGTATATATATATTTATATTAAAAGTTGAAAGATTATATTCTAAAATATTAATGGTGCTTTATTTTCCTGATGGGATTATAGGTTGGCTTTATGATTACTTGTGTTTTCAAAGTTTCTAAATCAAGTTTATATCACTTTTGTATAATACATTAATACAATTAATTATAACAAAAATTAGCTCTATAAAACCAGTGCCCTCCTTTGGGAACTTAAATACCTGAACAGTGCGTGAAATCGGTGTGAGGTCCTTCTTTAATAAGAGATCATTTTAGGGCAGGTTAAGGTCTCAGGGTCTGTTTTGGGCATTTTTCCTATCACCTGCCTTGCCTTTCCCTGTGCTTGGCTCATGCAGCCCTAAGGTGAGACTCATAGCAGAGCCAAGTACGGTGCAAAAAACATTGGCCTTGGATTCTAATTTGGGAGTTGCCATTTACTATCTTTGTGGCTTGGGACAATTCACAACTCTGCTAAACTGGGGCATACTAGAGCTGGCCTTTTCTACTAAAATAGCAGAATAGTAACAGATGAGGAAATATATCTGAAAGAGCCTTATAAAGTAAAGGGCAACATATTAGAAAAGCAATGTGGTCCTTTCGGGTCTTTTGGACAACAGCTGGAATGTTTGCTCTCCCCTTATCTTCCTTAGATAGGAGGTCTGTTCCCACTCTTTGCTGCATCCCAAGGAACCACTCACACAGCTTCAGAATAGAAGGATGCTGGGGTGTCATCATGGCCCCTCCAGCCTTGGAGTCCTATTTTAATGGAACTGCTCCTTGGAATGTATATTTAAAGCCTTCAGAAGAGAGAACCTCATTCAGAGAGGTCAAGAGGGCAGGTTACTGGGAGAGCTCAGGGGAGAACCTGGTTTTCTCGAGGCCAGCCCATCCGCTTCCCCTGGGCACATCTGACTACATTTGTCATCCTGTGCTACTGCTGTTCATAGGCCCACAATTTGGATGCTTTGGGTTCTTTTCATAAGCCATGATTATGTTTCTTTGGCAAAAGACCTTGACTATACCTCCTCACCCCCTTGGCTTGATGGCTTAATTTCGTTTGCTCCCATCATTTGATTTGATTTGATGGTGTGCAGCATGAGGTCCCCAAATCAGCTCTGCCCATTAAGCAAACATATATTTCTGGGATTGATGTTTTAATTTAATGAAACACATTCTAATGAGGGTCAGCTGCAGCCATGAATTTTTTATGAGTGATTTGTTGACAAGTACATCAAATGGCAACCTTCTGTGCTTGGTGGAGTGAGGCTGAGAGAGCCCTTGCTTTCCAGCACGTGAGTTGAGGCAGATATGGGGCTGGAGTCAGCTGCTTTGGCATGCCTGGATTCACAAGTGCTCAGGTCCATTCCTTTGCCTCGATGCTGGTGGTTCCTTGGATATCTTATTCTCAAGACTCCCTTTCGTTGTTATAAAATTTGGAATTATCCAACCACAAAGAGGAAGAAACAGTGGCCGCAGAGGCATCTAGCTTGATATTTTCTCCAGGAATTCATCTTCAGGATATCTCAGGGCAGAGCATGAGGAGGCCTTGTGTGTGTGTGTGTGTGTGTGTGTGTGTGTGTGTGTGTGTGTGTGTTGGGGGCTGAAGTGGGAAGGGAAAGTCTGAGACTTAGAGAAGGAACCTGGGGCAGACCCATTTAGAGTCCTATCCAGAAATCCTTCCCCCTTGGACAAGTTTCCCATGGCTGCTGTAACAAATGACCTCAACTTGGTGGCTTAAGACATCAGAAATTTATTCTCACAGTTCTAGAGGCCAGGAGTCTAAAATCGAAGTGTTGGCAGGTCCGTGCTCCCTCCTCATGCTACAGGGATGAATCTATCCCTTCCCTCTTCCAGCTGTGGGTGGCTGCTGGCATGCCCTGGCTTATGGCCGCATCACTCCAATCTTCAAGGCCACCACCTTCAAATCTTTCTTCGCTCTCTCTTCACATCATCTCCTCTTCTTTATGTGTCTGTTTACTCTCTCTCTGTCCCTCTCTCTTAGAAGGACATGTGTGACTGCATGTAAGTCTGACCCAGATAATCCAGGATAGTGTTCCCATCTCAATCATGCCATTAACTTAGTCACACCTGCAGAGACCCTTTTTCCAAATAAGGTAACATTTACAGATTCCAGAAATTAGTACCTGATGCCATTACAGACTATTATTCAGCTCACTGTACTCCCTCTTTCTTGCTGGCAGAGCCCTGATTTGATTGTTTGGCCAATTCCTATATTGGCCATCCTTTCCCCTTAGCCAGGACTCTTCTAGTGACGAGGCTCAGTTCTGGCCCTTAGGACAAAGGGCAAGTCACCAGTGGGCATCTGGGGTATATTTCCCTGCCATAAAGAAAAAGTCCTTTTGATCCTTCCCCTTCTTTTCTGCTCTGGATACTGTTTTGCGAGGACATGGTTCTTGAAGGTGAAGTAGCCCTTGTACATTTGGGGAAGAAGGTCAAGAGAAATGTGGAGAGGCTGAGACCGCACTCAGCCAGGACTCCCAGCCACTATGCCTTCCTGGCCTTCACCCCTCTTGGTTGAGAATTGAGCCAGAAGGCTGTGAACTGACCCAGGCTCCCCTGGGAGGCCTCTCCTTCCCTACGTGACAGACCTTCGCTACCCAGAGCAGCCTTGGCGCAAGGGCAGGGCAAGCCCAGTGTGGAGGCCAGGGTCACTCTGGGAGAATTTTTGATCAGTCACAGCACACTCGAGCAGCTGCTGGCCACAGGCCATACTACTTCTAAGCATTCTCTCTCTGCTAGCCAGTGGGTCTGAAGGAGAAGGTCAAAGCAAGACATCCTTCTATGTGAGGCACATTTTTGATATTTGTGACTGTGGTAGTTAGATTCAGTTGTCAACTTGGCCAGGTGAAGGTGCCTAGTTCTGTTGCTGCAGACATGAGCCAATGGTATGTGAACATTCTGTTGCTCATTACATCTGCAGTCGGCTAGGAGGTGTGCCTGCAGCAATGAATGACGTTTGACTTAATTGCCTGGTGCTTAAATGAGAGAGCTCAATGTAGCACAGCCCAAGCAGCTCAGCATACCTCATCTCAGCACTTGCAGCTCAGCCCAGGCCTTTGGAGATGCAGAAAGAAATCACCCCGGGGAAAGTTGTTGGAACCCAGAGGCCTGGAGAGAAGGCCAGCAGAGATCACCTTGTGCCTTCCCATGTATGATAGAACCTCTGAAAGTTAGCTGCCTTTCCTCTGAAGAACTAATGAAATAAATCCTTTTATTAAAAGCCAATCCATCTCTGGTGTGTTGCATTCCAGCAGCTAGCAAACTAGAACAGTGACCCGTTCCTACTCTTGCTGTGGAAGAATCCCCCAACCAGTGCCCCAGCAGCCCCTGGTACAAGTAAAGCTTCCTGCTCATTCCTCCAAACATAACTTCATGCTGGTGGCCAGGCTCTAGTCCCATCTGGGGACAACTGTGGAGTTGATCGTCCACCTTCACTGATCTCCATGTCTGTGACAATCCTGGCCAAAGGCAGGGCAGATTCCTCCTTGGGTCATTCCACACCCACAAGGAACAAATGAGAGGAAGCCAAAAGCATCAGCCTATATCTCTGATGGGCTCAGACTGACCCAGCTAGTGGTAAGCTTGGACCTCTTGCCTTGGAGAGACGTCAGCAGCAAACCTCAGGTGTTTCCCAGCACAGCTCCTGGACATGGGTCAAGTGACTGAAGTTGCCACAAGAAGGGTCAAGGGAAATGGGCCATGAGTAAAGGGGCAAGAGGATGGAATGGGTTTGTACTGGAGAAGATAAGGCAGAGGGTGTTTCTTGCATTATTATTATCATTGTCTGCTTTGTGTCCCATGAGGCAGATGCTAAATGTTCCAGTAAGAGGTAATTGTAAATTAAAGTAGAGTAGTAGCATATCAGTTAAGAATGGTTCCAGTCTCAAGAAATAGGAGAACTAACAGCAAATTAAAGAGGGATTTGTTTCATTCACAGCTGAGAATTTGGGAGGGGGCAGCTTTTGTTTGGGGTCAGAAGCTGAATGTCAGAACTTCCCTCATGGCTGCAACAAGGTTGCCACAGCTCTGGGCATACCATGCACATTCAAGGAGAAGGAAGGGAAGAAGAGTTGGTATTAGCATCAGGGGATCAACAGCTTTCTCAGGAAATCTGCCCCACACCCTCCTGCCCCCAGCAGATGTTCTCTTTGTATTTCTGGTCAGAATTTTGGGCACCCTTGGCTGCTGAGGAGGCAGGGGCAGTGGGTATTTGGGGGTTGGGGATGAGGCTGGGTTAGGTAGCCATTGGTGCTGACGCAGTGCTGCATATGGGACTTCGGTGTCTGGACACCTGCAGGAAGAGAGCAGACAACCATCTTCATATGAGCAGTAGACCGTGTTGAGGAGGAGGGGAGGGCATCCAGACCCATCTCTGGGTGCTTTTTTGGTACTATGAACTTCTGCTTCTGCAGGTTACCTGCACAGGTATGCTGGGGGTCACCCATGGTTGTCCACAGGTAGATCACACAGGATAGTGGCTCTCAAAGTGTGTTCCAGAACCAGTAGCATAAGCATCTCCTCGAAGCTTGTTAGAAATGCAAATTCCCAGGCCCCACCCCCAGACCTACTGATTCAGAATCTCGGGGTGTGTGCGGGGGGATTGACAACCCATGTCCTAACAAGCTCTCCAGATGATTCTGATGCATGCTCAAATTTAAGAACCCTTGACTTCGGGCATCAGAAGATGATGTTCTGCTGGGGAAGGAAGGGAAGGAAAGGGGATTGTCTGAAATTCATTCACATTTGTCAATGATTCCTCTTTTCCTTAAGCTGGTCAAGATTTCTAAATGTGCTTTCTGCATTGGAAATGATTAGCGATGCAAGAGAGGAAGACTGGAATTTCATCTGTCTGTTGCTCATATTTGGCTGAATTATTTTTTCCAATTTTTTTCCAGTGGACTTTAGTACCATTGATCTCAAACCTGAGTATTCTTAGGGTTCTCCTGGGAACTTGTTTACAGTGCAGGTTTCTGGCCAGGTCTCTGGGCACCCCACAGAAATGTGGATTCAGTAGGTCTGGGGTGGGCTCAGGAATATGCATTTATCAAAAGCATGACACATGATGATGAGGCAGAGAATCTGTGAACCACAGCTGGAGAAGCACAAGTGTAGAACTTGGTATGAGCGAGAGGCTTGTGGGAGCTGGGTGGGGAGATGCGGGCAAAGGAGCTGGATGACTGGTCATCCTTGGGGTCCGTGTGTGTCTTCAGTACCCCCAGCATTCCCCATGTAGTGCTAATTTTTTAATTTTGGGATTTTGCATTGGATAATTTGGTGATGACCACAAAGACCAGCAGTGATTACTAAGAAAGAGAGTTTGTGTCTTGGGATGGTGGGTTAGAAAGTGAACATATGTGGAAGCGTGATCCCCTTGTCAGGGGTTGTCTGGTAAATCCCCTGTGTTCTCAGATGTGAATATGTTCTTGTAGAGCCTTCTGCTGTGATAAACCACGGCATTGGACCGGATCGCTTTATTTCCGCCATGGAGGTACATTCCAAAGTTGCTGAGCCCCAATCTGGGACCAATAAGTTTACTCAGTATAGGGTGTGCGGGATGGGTATTTTGGTGTCTTTTTGTCCTTGCCTTTTTCTGCATCGTGGCAGTTAGTTCTCTTCCTTGGAGGATGTTGAAGTGTTCTTTAATATGTATTTTTAAATTTTATTTCCCATAAATTTATCATCACAGTCGACTTGGAGGTTTGTTTTTGATGTTGTTAAAATAAATCAGTCTGCTCCTCTTGGGCTTTGCCTCCAATTGAGAATAAGACCCTCTGTCCAGGGTTTGTGACTTCACAGCACAGAAGCCTCCAAAGCTCAGGACCTCCACTCTTCACACTGCAACAGAATTTCATTTTGCTGATTTTGTTTGCCAGGACCCGAAGTGACTTGGATGGAATTACGGGTGGAATAAATGATGTATGAAATGAGAAATCTTTGTCCAGTCCCGTGAGGGGGAGGGAGAGAAGAAAAGAAAGCCTTTGACAAAACCACTGTTGTAACATTAAGAATTGGTTTCAAAATGGCCAGAAAACACAGAAGAATAAGACAAAGAATCATCAGATATTTTTCTCCATATTTACTGTGAAGTCAGTCTTTTGTCAATCTTCCCATCACCCCATTCAGGCTTCCAGGAATGGGAGGCAGATCTTACACCAAATGAAAGCAAAATTCTATTTAATCTGTGGCCTGTGTTCACACAGGGTCAGCACAGGCAAGCACTGTGGAGGGAGATATCTCTCCTCCAAGCCCCTCTTCTCCTTTTGGGGGTACCTTTCCTTTCACCATCCCAGTTCCCAGTGCTCTCACCCTGTCATCTGCCTTAAAAAAATTGTTGTGGTTATATATATATGTACAATATAATGTAACATTTGACATTATGACCATTTTTAAGTGTACAGTTCAATGACATTAATTACATTAATGATCTTGTGCTACCATCCCCGCCATCCGTACTATGCCAGTTTGAAGCTATTGTGTACCCCAGAAAAGCCATGTTCTTCAATCCTTATTCAGTATTGCTGATTGGGATCTTTTTTATTGTTTCCATGGAGATGTGACCCACTCAATTGTGGGTGGTACCTTTTGATTAAATGGTTTCCATGGAGATGTGTCTCCACCCATTCAAGGTGGGGTTGCTTGCTGGAGCCCTTTAAGAGGGAACCATTTTGGAAAAAGCTTTAGAGCCACCAGAGCCAATGGAGCCCACACAGTCAGAGACCTTTGGAGATGAAGAAGGAACACCCCTCCAGAAAAGCCGTTGAAGAAACCTGGAAAGAGAGCTAGCAGATGTCACCATGTGTCTTCCCAGCTGACAGAGGTGTCAAAAGCCAAAGACCCCAGCAGATGCCAGCCACGTACCTTCCCAAATGACAAAGGGTGTTCCAGACAGTGCCAGCCTTCCTTAAGTGAAAATAACCTCTTATTGGTGCCTTAATTTGAACATTTTCATGGTCTTAGAACTGTAAACTTGCACCTTAATAAATTCCCTTTTAAAAGCTGTTCCATTTCTGGAATATTGCATTCTGGCGGCTTGAACAAACTAAAACACATACCAAAACTTTTTCATGACCCCAAACAGAAACTCTATACCCATTAAGCAAGAACTCCCCATTCCACCTCCTCCCATCTCATGGTTGCCTCTCATCCACCTCTGTCTGTGCATTTGCCTATTCTAAATATTTCATATAAATGGAGCCATACGATATTTGTCCTTTTGTGTCTGACATTTCACTGAGCATAATGTTTTCAAGGTTCTTCCATGTAGTGGTGTGTCTCAGAACTTTATTCCTTTTCATAGCTGAATAATATTCCTTCAAATGGGTAGACCACATTGTGTTTTTCTGTTCATCTGTTGATGACGCTCATCTGTTTTGCTCTTTAAAAAAAAATACTCTCTCAGGAAAAGAGCCAGTAAGTGCCATTTAACTGGTGGACAAGGTTTCATGTGCTCCCCTCCAGTAAGGCATTTTTGTTTGGGGTGGTCTAAAACTGAGATCCCAAGGGCTGAATTGGGAAACGTGAGGCTCCATGCATCAGAAAGCTGGCCGGGCCTTCTCAGGGGCGGTGGCCATGGGGCTCAGCAGTCTTGCTGCTGGGGGTGCCGAGAATGCACGCTGGGTGCTTTCTCAGCTCTCATCCTTGTGGCTGCCTCCCTCGCCAGCCTGTAAAGCTGGCCTGGTTCCTCTCTCTGAGCCATGGGCTGTGGCGCTGTGGCTCCCAAGTTCCTGCTGTCCCAACCTGGTGGGGTTGATGGGGGGGTTGCAGGCTGGAGCCCCCTCTGCCACCGAGTGCTCCTGGGTCTCAGGATGGACACCTCCCTGTGATCAGTGACAATAGCCCAAGCCCCGGAATCTAGGCCAGCCCCTGCCGGGGCCTCACCCTTGCATCCCCCTCCCCGTGCTTCTGTGTGGTGTTGACAAAAATGCACCTGCTGCAATAGCCGATGGCTGTGCTGGGAAGAAATCATCATCTATGCCGTTAGAAAGAGAAGGGGAAAGAAAGCCAGCCCCGGGAGGGGAAATGATCCATTCTCGGCTCTATTTTTGTCTCTGCTGCATGCTCACCGAGTGTCCTTGAGGGAGGTGCCCGAGTTCTTTGTCTTGGTTTGTTACTGCCCTGGCAGAATGTCCTGTGTTGCTTGCCAGAACTCCCGGGGAATCTAGTGCTCCCTGACAGTGCACAAACATTCTGGCACATTCTGTTTGGAGGCCAGAGAGTGGGAGGCAGGGTCATAAGTCACTGGAGTGGAACAGAAATGCGGCGATTCATCAAATCACAGGCAAACTGTAATCCTTCCTTAGTCCACCCCGATAAGGATCTCCTGGTTGTCCTTATTTGTAACTCAGTTGGGCTTTCCCCACACAAGGGCTGCAAGGAGAGAAGGAGCTAACCTTTGCTGCCTGTTTGCTATATACTACACATATATGCATGTGCTGTACATACACATGCATCACTGCACCTGGTCCCCATTTTAAAGATGAGGAAATTGAAGCTCAGAGATATCAAGTAATTTGGGGCACAATGAAAATCTCTGGAGTCAGCACCCAGAACAGAGCCTTGCACACAGTAGGTGCTCAATAAAGAGTTGTTGGCTCACGTGGTACTTGAGGGCTTTTTAGGGTATTTATCCATGCTATACCACTATCTCTGAGTGCCTCAGTTTACTCCCCTGTGTATTAGGGGTGTGGACTGGATGACTGGATCTTTGCGTGATGTGATGGGGGAGGGGTTAGAGGGGCCATCAGTAGCACCCCTTTCTCCTGTTCTACCCCTCCTGTGTTTGAAATCACTCTAGAAATAGGCACAGGAATCAGGCCCGTGGAGTATAGATACTGTCTCTTCTGTACTGTTGATAGAAGCTGGCTCGGTAAGGGTACGGATTAGAATTGTGAGCACAGTGGGTTTCTTAGTACTTCACCCCGCTGTTAAATGTTCCCACCAAATACCTGCAGTGCTGGACAGATCCCCTGTGGGACAGACCGTGTTCAGCGTGGCAGAGGATGAATCATCTACACCCTCTCCATGGACAGGCAGATCTGCAGAAGAGAGAGCCCTGCAGGGTCTGAGCCAAGGGCAGTTCCTTTCTTCTCTGAGATTCCCAGTCAGTAGGTCACTCTAGTTGTCTGAGGGGTGTGTGTGTGGTTGTGCGGTGGTGGTGCTGGGATTTGAGGAATAGGACGAGTTGGAAGAGAGGTCAGCATCTAACTCTCAGAAGACTCTCACATCTGCATCTGGCTATATTCAGTATTTAGCAAGTGGATGGTTTAAACAGAAGATGCTGGAGGCAAGCACCGCTCCAGCCCTGTTAGTCTCTTGTCCCAAGAGAAATAGTGAAATAATGCTTCTCTTTGCTCAGGTAAAACCCACCCATGTCCACAGCAAAGTTGGGGAAGGCAGCCTCTTCCATGATGCCCAGTGGTCCCTGCCTTCTGGAATCCTCTCTCTGGGAATGTGGGTAGAATGTATTGACTGATTCTAACAAGGAGAGAACAGCAGAAGTGGTGGGCAGCCCTTCTGAGATTAGGCTGTGAAGGACTGTGGTTTTCGTTTTGGGTGTCCTCTCTCTTCTTTCTTGGCTCACTCACCTTGGAGAACCCCGTGATGAGGCAGCCCCGTGGAGCCAGAGGTGGAGCCAAGAGCCACACACCTGAGCTGGTGGGGGTGGGGGAGCCCCCTGAAGCGGAGCCTTCAGGTGAGACTGTGGCCCCGGCTGACAGTTTGATTGCAACCAAATGACAGACCTTGAGCCAGAGTCACCAAGCTGAGCCCTGCCCAGATTCTGACCCGTGGAAACTGTGAGATGATACACGTTTGTTGTTTTAAGCCACTGTGTCTTAGTTTGTTCTGATGCAATAGATAACTAATACAGAAGACCTTTCCCTTCCCTACACAAACATTACTGGATTGGAACAGAAATGCTCCAATTCAGCAGGAAACCCAGAACTGCCTTAAACCCATGGTCTTTTAAAAAAATTGTGTTCTCATATACAAAACACAAAATTTCCCATTTTGACCATTTTTAAGTGTACAATTTAGTGGCATTAATGACATTTACAATGCTGCGCTTCCATCATCCAAATTTTTTCATCCCCCAAACACTACCCATTGACCCGCAACTCCCCTCCCCTCAACTTCTCATAACCTCTAATCTACATTCTGTCTCTATGGGTTTACTTATTCTAGATATTTCATATAAATGGAATTATAAAATATTTGTCTTTTTATGGCTTATTTCACTTAGTATAATGTTTTCAAGGTTCATCCAGCATTGTAGCATGCATAAGAGCGTCATACCTTTTTTCTGGTTGAATGATATCCCATCGGATGGATCAACCACATTTTGTATCCATTTTTCTGTATTAAACAGTGGGTTGTTTCCATCTCTTGGCTGCTGTGAGTAATGCTGCTATGAACATTGTTGTATCAGTATCTGTTTGAGCTCCTGTTTTCAGTTCTTTGGGGTAAATACCTAAGAGTAGAATTGCAGGGTCATATGGTAATTCTTTGTTTAATTTGTTAAAACTATACTATAACTATAGTCCATAGTTAATAAACATTAGGTTTTTCTGTTTGTATTGTATAGTCTTATGCTTTTAAAAATGGTTATTTTTAGTAAAAAATACACAACCTAAAATTTCCCCTTTTAACCACATTCAAAGATAAAATTCAGTGATGCCAATCACATTCATGGCATTGTGCTACCATCACCGCCATCCATCCCCAACACTTTACCATCGTCCCACACAGAAACTCTACATCAGCTAAGCATTAACTCCCCATGCCTCACCCACCCCCGGCTCCTGGTGACCTGTATTCTAGTTTCCGACTCTTTAAATTTGCCTATTCTAGTTATTTCATATCTGTGAGATCATACAAAAATGGTATGATCTTTTGTGTCTGGCTTATTCTGTTCAACATGATGTGTTAAGGGGTTCATCCTTATTATCCCATGGATCAGAACTTCATTCCTTCTTAATGCTGAATGATATTCCATTGTGTGTATATAACACATCCATCCTTCGATTGACAGACACTTGGGTTGCTTTCATCTTTTGGCTATCGTGAGTAATGCTGCTGTGAACAATGTCTGAAAATATTCATTTGAGTCCCTGCTCTCAATTCTTTTGGGTATATACCTACAAGTGGGATGGCCGGGTCATACATTAATTCTATCCGTAAGTTTCTGAGAAACTGCCAAACTGTCTTCCACAGTGGCTGCACCATTTTACATTCCCACCACAATGCATTCCATGACCTTCTATTCCAAAGGAGCACAGGCTGCCTATTTGAAGTTGTAGTCAAACATAGCCTGGGATTGTTTTTCATTCCAGGTCCCAAACAAGGGATATACACAAGCTGGAATACATGATTAGGCTCTGGAAACAGGTATAAAAAATCACTGTTTACTGGCTTACACTTTTAAATTTAAGCCATCCATTCAATGAGTACTGAATGTAGCTGGAAAAAAGGGTTTTTTACATTATTACTCTTCAAGAACAAAGTGATAAGTGATTTTGGAGTATGAAAGAGTGGTTGTTGGCAAGGTGTATGAAAAATATGCTGTCATCTTTGTCCTTTATTACACTGCAGCCGCTGAGAGTTAGAATTCAGTTTTCTTAAATTTGGGTGTTTTAAGGGACCTTGGACATACTGCAATAAAAGAACGACTCACAGTTACACAAAAGAGACATTTCTCACTTTTTTCCTTAGAGGATGAACATTAAACTCTTTTGGGTCCTTCTCAAGTAGCTACTGCTCAGTTCCCAGGGAAAAACCTGAAATAGACAGAGATACATGTGCTGCCTCAGCTGAGACTGGAGGAATTATCAATTATATTCAGGTGAGACATAGTCTCAGATATCAAATATACTTTCTAGTGGCATTGAGCATCAAGTCATCCTGTTTCATTGATTCTTAGCTGGTTGTGTTTAAGATGATGGTCTACATAAGATCTTTGAAGGTGGCCTGTTTTGCCAACATACTTAGCTATTCCAGAAGCCAGTCATTTCCAAGTAGACTAACACCCTTGGATGACTCTTCACCTTGTCATCTTTTCTCTCTTCCTTGGTTTGGCTAATCTGGCAAGGGGCCCTAATAGTAGAGTTGTTTAGGCAAGTGAATTTCCCAGGCAGGTGTCATGCTTCCTTTATATCCTACATCCTTTGTGATTTTGTGATTGTTAGTTGTCCCCCAGTTTCTGAGCTCCCCATCTTCCCTAGAAATAGACTTATTATTTGTCCACTTGACTAATCAGAAAAGGACTGCATTTACCAGCCTCCCTTGCAATTAGGTTTGGCCAAAACCTAAAACAAAGTTAATAGGGCCATCTACAGAATTGGGAAATGTCCTAGTTTGCTAGCTGCCGGAATGCAATATACCAGAAACAGAACAGCTTTTAAAAAGGGGGATTTAATAAGTTGCTAGTTTACAGTTCTAAGGCTGAAAAATGTCCCAGTTAAAACAAGTCTACAGAAGTGTCCAATCTAAGGCATTCAGGGAAAGATACCTTGGTTCAAGAAGGTTGATGATGTTCAGCATTTCTTTTTCAGCTGGAAGGTCACATGGCGAACATGGTGGCATCTGCTGTGGCTTTCTCTCCGGGCCTCTTGTTTCATGAAGCTCCCTGGGAGGTGTTTTCCTTCTTCATCTCTGAAAGTCCACTGGCTGGTGGACTGTCTGCTTCTCATGACTATGTCACTCTGAAGCTTTCTCCAAAATGCTTTCTCTTTTGAAGGATTCCAGTAAACAAATCAAGACCCACCTGGAATGGGTGGAGACACACCTCTACCTAGTCAAGTTTAATACCCACACTTGATTGAGGCACATCTCCATGGAGTTAATCTAATTAAAGTTTCCAACATACAGTACTGAATAGGGAGTAGAAGAAACAGCTGCCTTTACAAAACGGGATTAGGATTAAAACATGGCCTTTCCAGGGTACACAGATCCTTTCAAACCAGCTGCTGGATATAAACAGAAGTACCGTGTGCACCATTTCTAGTCTTGCCCTTAAGGGACAGAGCATGCCCTCTCCCTCCCTTCTTCCCCTCCCCCTAGTGGAATACGGAGGTAATTTTGAGCCAATGTAAGCCATGGGAAAGAGGGTCATGATGTAAGAATGGTGGGAAATAACGAGAACCCTGAGGACTTTGCCAAGCTGAATGCCACTTGCTTTGTTTGAGCCAGTGTTATTTTAGGTCTCAGTCACATACAGTGAACTTACATCCAAACTCTTACCCTTTCTATCTCCAGGGTGCCTGTTGCTGGGCCTAATCTATAGAAGACACCCAGTGTTCACTGAATTATATGACTGAACAAGTCACCACCCCAGGTGAAGACACAACCACTGCAGATGAACTGACCCTTCCTTCCTTCAGTTTGGGGGCTCCATTGGGGCCATTACAATGTTAGAGTTGGAAAGAACCTTCCAGATCACCCATCTAGCCCCCTTCACTAACACCACTTTCTGCACATGGTTCTTAGCCAGCCGCACTCCTTGCCTTGTAATGTAGCACGTTGATGGACAGCCTGAATTGTCTTCTTCCAGGCAAGCAGAAATCCACTAACCTCTCACTTCTACCTGTTGATCTTGTCCTTATTTTCCCCTTTGGGGCTTCTCAAGACATTGCATTTGGAGGTAGGTATTTCAGGGAAGGAAACTTTGTCCAAACTCAAATGTATATTAATGGAGGAACTGAAGCATCTCTGTTGAACTTGGTAACTCAGAGGTTTTGGGTGTCCTTAGCAGAAATAGGAAGTGGAAGCTAGATTGAAGTAGGTTGTCATGTGAGGTGAGAAAATGAGGAAACAGAACTGGTGTGGATGGATATTTCCAGACTTTGACTTGAGAAATGAAGAGAGGTGGGGGTGCAGGGTTACAGAAAGTGCCTGCTCTACCTTTCTTGAAGATAGGGGTTAGGGGCAGACGTTGAATAGGCTTAAAGCCTAAGAAGTGAGAGTCAGTTCAGAAGGGAAGGTTAAAGACAAGGCAGAGCAGGCATGGCTGATAGAGCATAGTTCATGCAGAGTGGGGAGGGAGCAACAATGCAACTGGGGTGCTTGATGATCAATAGATGGACAGGCATTTCATCCTTTGAGACCCAAGAGGGGCAGCAAGGGAAGAAGGTGTGCTGAAGGGAATTAGATTTTAGGTGGAGGGCCAGAAGCTGAGGGAGATAAGCTTGATGGAATTAATGAGGTAGGAAGCAGGTAGTTAGCTGAGCTCAGGCCTAAGCTTTAAATAGGAAGCTTGAGTAACATGGTAAAGATTTGCAATAGCTCTGACAGGCATAGGGAGAGAAGACCTAAAAACCTATAGAAATGCTGATCAAGGTGCCCAGTTGATGTTCTAAAAACTCCCCAAATCCACATTCCACACTGGTGCAATTTGTTCTGGAAGTGCCTTACCACTCTGTGTAGGCATGGAGGTGGTGGTGGATTTTAGTATTGATCCAGGATGGAGGTTAGATGGGTGGTGCCCTAGAGGACGGGGTGCTCGGAGTTGAAATGCAGGTGAGAGAAAAGTTCAGAGACTAACCTTAGACTTCAAGTAGGTAGAGAGAGAAGAGATTGCAGGAGTTGCTGGCTTATTCATCTCCCTTAGGCTGGGGGAGGGAAGGAGTAGAAAAGCCGGCCTCAGATTTCCTCCAGATGTGGGAAAACAGCCCACCCGATGAGCATCTGGCTCTCGAGGATGCTGTCTCCATCTCCTTAGCACAGTCCTGTGTATTTTCCTGACCATCCACCTTTGGTCTTCAATCTAGTCTTCTCCTCCTGGTGTTTCCCATCACCAACCCTGCTGTAGGGTGTTTCCAGCCTCCATTGCTCCAAGCCCACCCCTTCTCAGGACAGATCTTGCCCACTGTACAGATATCCTCTGAACTGTTCTGGTTCAATAAGTGCTCTTGGCTCCCACTTTCCCTGATTCACCTGGATCCAGCTTTAGGGGTTGATTCAGTGCTAAAGCACTGTCTGTGATGCTCAGTCTTAAGAATTCTAACACTGTAGTATTTGGTCGTTTGGTTCTTCCATTCTCCCAGGAGCATGCTTCTAAGAGAGATGAAGGGCTTGGCAGTCACGAGCTAGAGCTTTTGGAGTCACACAGACTTAAAGTTTGAATTTTGACTCTTGCCTCTATTTATCAGAGTGACCTGAAGCAAGTTCCCTGACCCCCTCTGTCCCCATCTATAAAATGGGGATAAGAAACATGGAACCGCTAAGGCGTGTGGTGGGGATTAAAAAAGAAATGACTTGGAACCATAATGCAGATGGAGAGCAGAGTCTAATGTTGCTGAGTCTTTGATCAGAAGCCAATAAAACCCAACTCTATTTTTGGAGGGACCTCCATGAAGAAATGGTCATTCCCCAAGAAAAGCAATTAATGTGTATCATAAAGCCGTCCCTAGACACTGCCAAATGCCCCCGGGCTGTTTTGTTCTTTATTGGCTCACATATTACAAGCAATTCAATAATTATGTTCTCATTCTTTGGCACCCACCCACCCACATCTTCTGTTCACCTCCTCTGTGAAACTTTTGTCACCACTGACAAATAACGTGACTGCAGTGCTTTGTTTTGTTTTCTAACTGAACACATTGTATATAGAGAGTGGAAGGTTTTGTGGGGGCCATGCAATGATGGCATACTAAAAAGACAGCCTATTTTAAAAATCAGCTAGGTTCTTACGAGGCAGGCTATTGATGCCAGTTTTCCTTTGCACTGCCAGTCACCCCTCCCTGACAAGCAGGACACAGAGGTGGAGTGCACACTCATTGTGACACTCTAAGCAAATGGTGTCTGTCTTTGGGCTGTTGGTAAAGGAGGAGGCAAGTAGGAGAGTAAGTGGTACCAGGCTGGGATGCGGTTGGAGAATGCTACTTTGCCATCTATGGGCATGGACCCTGGGGAGACCCCAGTCTTATGTGCAGCTTCTAGTTCTGAGTGTCTGAAGGTTGATAGTTCTCTGTTCTCCGGGGATTGAACTGGTTGGTTGCTTCGATTTTCTGGCTTTCTGATGGACAAAGGCTGGAAAAAATTTAAATGAGGTCTATGTGTAAATTAGTATTTCAGATTAGCTTTCTAGATATAGAAAATCTGAGGGAAAAAAAAAAGGGCAGAAATCACAAAGGAAAAACAGGGCAAACCAATAAGGGAATGTTAGTGTGAATGAGTGAAAAGTCTGCAGAGAGTAGGATTTTTTTTGCAAAGAAATATTTGTTAGTACTGCCGAACATGGTTGGAATTTTGTCTGGATGCACAGGCTTCCAGCTAGCTGGTGGCCTTTTAAAATCAGAATCATGCTTTTGGAAAGCCATTTGGAAGTATATATCATGAGCCATACAAATAACTCATACCTTCTGAACTAGTAATCTCCCTTCTGGGAATTCATCCTAGGGAAATCAGTCTGAAAGGAGGAAAAAGTGCCACATGCATGAAAATGCTTATTGCCTCATTGCTTCTGATACTAAGAATTTGGAAGCAACTTAAATGACTGCAGAGATGGAATGGTCATTTGAAGCATGGTTCATTGAGTCAGCAGGCTATTTTGCATTCATTAAGATTATAATTAAGACTACCATAACAAAAAATATAGCTATCTGAAATAAATGCCTTTCATGGTATAAATAACTGACAATAAATATAATGTTAAATTGTGTCTGTCCTATGATTTATATATGAAATGAAGATATTTACATGTGGATATATACATACAAACAGACAGGATCTGGGAGGGATCTGCAAAAGATTGAAATGGTTGATGGGTTCATGTAGCAAATCCAAGGGTGGTCTTTACTCCTCTTTTAGATATCTTCATTACTGTTATAATATTCTTAGAATTCAAATCGTAGCTTGGGCACTGAATTACTTCAGTTTGGTCATCTGTAAAATGAATGTTATAATATTTCATAATATTAAAAACCCAGTTTTCTCTCCAAGGCTCTGTTCTCGGTCCTCTTCGTACATCAGCTCATTCGGTCTTCTCCACATCCCTATGGGAAAGGTACTTAAGGTTGCAGCACAGAGAGATGACATGTCCTGCCATGGGTGGGTCACTCAGCAGTGCTGGGCTTCCAAGTGCAGGTGGTCAAGCAACAAAGACCAACACCCTTGACCACCTTTGACCACTCAAGAGCTTTATTAACTCTTACTAGAAGTGTTGTAAGAAGTAGAAGTAGTGTGTGCCCCACTGGGACTGGCATTTAGTCAGAATTTAGTAAACAGTAGCTGCTAATTGCCATCATCATTATAACATTTGTATAATAAATAGGAAAAGCATAAAAGTGCAATCAGTACCTTGAAGTTCATATATATGGTAAGTAAGTCTTACTGCTAGTGTTTTCAAGTACATATTTTACTCTAATGATTCTTAAGGTCCATTTTTAAATAACAGTAACTTTGAATCTATTCCAGAGTTTCTTAGGAGGGTTCCACATGCCTCTTGCAATGATGTTTAAATTATTGCCTGAGCTTAACAGAGCTGTATTACAAAGAACAGTGGGCACTTTCAGCTGGACGAGGCCAAAATAGCATAGAATTTTTACCAGTATAGTCAGAAATAATAAGTTTTCTCTTGTTTAGACTTTTCCCTTTGTTTACAACCTCTTATCTCCTTTTTTTTAAAAAACAAATTTTTTCCAAATAAACACTTCCTCTTTCTCTCTCTCTCCCCATACCCTGGTAAAGTCTGATCTGGTTTGTATCTCTCCAATTTGCTCTTTCTAGTCATCTCTTAGAAGTGACATCATACAGTATTTGTCCTTAGGTGCTGAAGACTGAATAGTATTCCATTGAGTATATGCACCACATTTTGTTTATTCATATTTTTAGGGATGGACTCTTGGGTTGTTTCTACCTTTTGGCTATAGTGATGATGCTGCTGTAAACATTGGTGTGCAGGTATCTGTTTGGGAGACCCTGTTTTCACTTCCTTTGGGTGTGTCCCTAGAAGTAGAATTGTGGGATCATGCAGAAAATCTATATTTAACTTTGAGAACCCACCATATTGCTTTGCACAGTGGCTGCACCACTCTACACTCCCATCAACAATGCCTTACACCCCTTTTGCACTTTTGCATTTTTCTCCCATTCATTTTGTGAGCTACGTGGTTGGTTTTCCCATTTTATAGATTTGTGATCTCTCACCTTTTTTGGATCACGTAACTTATTGGTGAACATTTTTGGCCATATACCTTCAATACCTGTCTATTTGTTTATTTAGAAATTATATGTGCAGATTACAGTAGTGATAGAGCATGCTTAAAAGCACGAGATGATAAAGATGAAATAAACAATGCTTTAAAAATGCTTTTCATTGCATTTCACTTAACAGCACAGAAAATCTTTATGTTCTCATTAAAATATCATTACTTGCCATATTTCCAATGAGAATAGTGCTAGTGAATGTTTGACCATTTTCAAAATCTTGATTCAGTACTTTGTGATACAGTAATTCAAATGACTGGTTTTAATTCATTCCTAGTTTCGAGAGCTGAAAAAGTACCTCAAAAAGATATGTGGATCCAAGTGGAAGAAGTTCATATCTGGTGATGCTTACTAAATTATGATACTCGTTTTTCAAATCCATCCATGTATTATGCAAAAAATTTTGTTAAAATTCAGCCAGTAAATTTCCATCTCTCACGTGTCAGCCAGTTCTTACAAACTGACTGAAAGGTGCTGTTTTTTAATATTTTTAACAAATGGGTTCACAACCGGCTGAAACTCTTCATTTGGAAGACATTTCGAAGGCTAGAAAAATCCATTTCCAAGTTTTAAAAAATGCGTATCTATGAGTTTTTATAAATCAAATTACAGCATTTTCAGCCACAAGTCATCAATCATGGGAAATGTTTCCAAACATCCAATTTTGAAAATGCCTAGGCAGTACAAGTTTTTTTTTTTTTTTGGAAAGCATTATTTTCTCATTCATCGTTAAAATGTCATCTTTACCTTGGGGGAACAAATTAAATGTGTTTATTATTTTCTGAAAATACGTGCTGGATGTCCTACGCTCTTGATAGCCACTTGTCACCTAAGAATAGGTCACCAGATTTCGATCTTTTAAAAAATAAATAATGCCTAATTTATTTTTAAATTCGCGACTCTTCTGAAGTTCTTTGAAACAAGATAACCAGAGAACTTCTGAATGTTTCAGAAGATTTGGGTCACTGCCTGTCTTATTAAGAAGTATTCTAAAGCTGAAACTACGTTTTAAGTGTCTCGTGCTTTTACAATTGATATCTCCGAGCTTTTCGTGCCCTTTGCTACGGGAACTTGCCAGGGCTGCTGGAGTGGATGAATTTCACTTGTTTGCTTTGCTGTCTCTGTAAACTCGCTCCAGACCCGGCCCCACCACACCCCGTTTTTTTTTTCTTCCAGGCAAAGCGGCCACTCCATCCGCAGCTTCTCTTAGATGCTTTTCCTCTAGAACGAGGTTTTCATTGAAGAAGTCATTTAGTTAAGGATATAAATTTACTGTAAGCCTTTGACTAATCGTCTTCCCCCAAAACAGGACTTTGATGTTTCGTTACACGGAGACCGAATCTCACAAAGATTCTAAGCTGAAACTGGTAAGAAACATTTACCCCCAAACCGCCCGCACTGCCTGTGTCATTCTCACGTTTCTCTCTTAAACTGTCAGTACGATTTCTGAAGGTATTTGCTGACAAAGAAATGTATTTAGTTTCTTGCTAGAGGGTTTTCTGTATTATTGTTTTGCTATTTTTTTTCCTGCAGTCGAAAGCACACGTCTCTCCAGTGTGGCTTCTTAGCTTTGCTATTAAGAAATCTTAAAAGAGAATCAGCGCGTTTATCATTTAGTTTGGTGAAAATTTGTAATGTGCTTGGATTGGTCTAGTATGATGTTTGATATCACTGAAAATGCTTCCATTTCTATATGTTTTATGTTTCAATGTCTTCTTAAGTGTGATAACCACCTACCATCTTTAGCTAAGAGCTCAAGGCACAATATAGTTTTAACGATAGTGAATCTGCACCCGTATTTCAATGTTCTTCTTGATAATTCCTTCCATTTTTTCCCTGGTCAGATCTGTATGAGACTGTCACTGTTTATAGTTCGTGTAGTGGCTGAAGATGAGCTCATCTTAGGAGGAAAAGTGTCAGCAGCTTTGCCTTATTGATGTTGATTTGTTCTTGCCTTGCTTTGCTCAACCTCTGTGCATGCTTTCTTTGCAGAAATCTATAAGCCTCTTACCCATTTTCTGAGGGCTGGTCTTGCTTAAGCCTGTGTCTTGTAATCTGTGCAGTCACTGCTTGGGCACATGGAAACTGCACCTTTAGCCATGAGCTGCAGTAAGGCCAAGTGGAGACCAGGTTGCCCTGCTGCCTGTTGCCGGCCCTGGAGGTGCTTTGCTCCCTCAGGACACCTCATTTATCTTACCACTCACATCACCTCCAGGGGAGGCTGCCTCTGCTGGTGCATGTGTTACATTTGTCAGATCGATTATATTTGTTTTTAGATCAATAAGCGTTGCTAGAACAGAGGGTCTCATACATACCTGTAACCTGCACTTCTGAAGCTTAAAAAAAAAAAAAAAGATGGGGAACCCTAACCCTAACTGGATATCAGGTTATTTTATGGTATTTATTGATCCTATTTTAGAATGAATATTTGTATGTTTCAGTGCAGAAATAATCACGTGTTGAATTGGGATGCTGGCCCAAATCCCTGCCATCTGGGATCACAGATGCAAAGGTAACATATTATCTTTCTAAAAACCCCCAAATTCAGATTCTGAAACCCAGCTGGGCACCAAGTCTTGGATGCAGAGCTGTGAACCTGTACGCTCTCCCCACAGCTCTGTGGATTGTTCTGGCCCTCCAGGGTGCACACACCCCACCTTTGAATATACAGAGGGCAAAACTAAATCTCAGGGAAGTTGTTACTTGCTCAGAGTCAATAGCGAGTTGGACGCAGGAATCAGGACTAGTGCTTTCACCGGACCACATCCCATGACCCCTCCCAGGAGGAGATTCTGAATCTGATTTTAAAACAGAGCTTCCCAAGGAGGGCACATGGATGGATGGCCTTCTGCCAAGAGAAGATTTCATTCACAGGCAGCATCAGCTGTGAAATGCAGTGACGGGGTGGGGTGAACGGGGAATCACTGAACGTTCACATTAGAAAATATTGTCGATGGTTTCTTATCCATTTGTTCTCCCACCATTCAACAGAATATTTCCTGATCATGTGCCAGGGTGTGCCAAAATGAACCGTCCTCTGGCATCTGCCTGCTGTCTGAAGGGGCGGGACAGACATGCAAATTCCAAGCCTACAATTAAAGTCCAACCTTGTGATTGCTGTGGGCACAGGAGAGAGAGTTCCTGGTCTGTAGAGAAAGTTGGCAGGGGTGGCGGGAGGGCGGGGCGAGGGTACGTGGGGATTGGAGTGGGGAGTTCACAGGCAAAGTTACTCTTAAACCGAAATTTGAAAGTTGGCCAGGACTTTTCAGGTGAATGCAAATGGGAAAGGCATTCGAGTTGAGGGAACAGCCTGAGTTAAGGCAGACTGGCCGACTGGGAAACCTGATAAGTGTGAAATGTGATAGTGGAAGCCTGGTATTACTGGAGGTTAAAAAGAGAGGTAAGGGTGATGGGAGGGGAAGGGAGCCAGCTTGGCAGGGAGCCCTGGGCAGTGGGCTTTAGATTTCCATTGTGGAGATCGGTGAAAATTGTATGGGCTGGGGAGGGGTGGATTTGCCTAACAGTCTTCCACCAGCCCTGGAATTCCTTCTACAACCATCTGTTGGATGGTTGAGCTGCCTCTGTGTGACCACTTCTGGTGGCATTATCTGATTGAAATAGAAATTAATTTTCTTTATGTAACTCATCCTGTGTAACCTCCACTTAGTTTTAAAATCCAATATTTTAAGGCTCTCTGCTTAACTTTGATCTGTTCTTTTTTGGGAAACGGGTACAGGATACTATAGTTGAATTCTGCATTCTCATTTTTCATACCAGTTGCCTTATTGTTCTTAACTATTATTAAAAGGAATGATAAAAAATAATTAACCATCTGGAACAGATTCACGCTTCCCATTAGCCAGGGCATCCATTACTTAACCTCCCTAAAGTTAAGCCTTGGAAATAAATTCTCCAAGTAGATGGATTAGCTAATGAATTTTTTTTTTCTCCAAAGGCAAGTGTATTTTCCCGACACATTCGGAACTTCCACTGCCCATTTATCAAAGTGGGGGGAAAGTAGAAGTGAAAAATAGAAATGACTTGTCAATATAATTTACTGTGTAAAAGCTGTAGATTTCATATGCTTTTTTGTAAGGCTTCTGCACCATATTTCTCTGCTAATATTTATGGATTTAGTGTGATATTTAACATTGGCTTACGGAAGTTCACTCTGCATTCACAGTCAAGGTCTCTGTGGCGTCAAAAACCAAGATTTCTATTGCTGTTGGAATGTCAGCAATTAAATCAAAAGTTGAAAAGATATGACAACTCTCTCATTAATCTTAGTCACTCCATGGCCCTTGTTTCTGGAGACTCCTGCTTTCTCCTCAAGACAGATGATGGGCTCTTTAGCAAGGGGTGTATGTTCTGTAGAGTCTGCTAACACTCTGAATCTGTAGCCTCTCTGTGTGGTCCTTCACATGTCCCTGATGCAAATGCCAATCCTGGGGCTTGCCAAGCTGGAATATCGGCACTGGGGACGCCCGGGGAGGCTTAGATGGGAGAGGCAGGTGGAGACTCAGCATCTGTGTTTCTGAAGCTTACAATCTGTTCAACAGGTTTAAACTCAGAGCTGCACATTCAGACCACAGGAAAGAAAAAGTCAACTGCACTGTGTACCTCTGGAATGGTGGGCTTGTGGCCCGTTTTGGGAAGAGGTCTGGATGAGCTGTACATCTTTGGGTGCACTCTCAGCCGTGGAGTGGGAGGCACGGGGTGGGGAGGGGGGAGCGGAGAGACTGTCCAGGCCCCACAGCTCCACCAAGCAGGGGTGCTGAGCCTCCTTTCTGGCATCTGTTTTGGGACAATACAATGCACCTTGCAAGATATAAAGCTCCTGGCATAGCTCACACGCATTCAAATAATAACGCCTGGAGAAGTGGTGAGTGCTGATCTGGCAATAATTCTTCTGGGTGTTTATGGTCTTACATATTATTTACAATGCTGATGTGGAGGAGGATGACAATGAGAATTATAGTTTATGTGTTTTGAAAAATTTGAAACTTACAAAATTTGAAGGAATTTGCACCCTTCATCTAGACTCACCACTGTTTTATAACACTTCTTTCTCTCTTTTTTGCGTGCGCACACACATAGCATTTGAAAGTAAGCTGCAGAAGTCTATAGCTGAGGTGTTGGAGAGGCACATGCTACAAGGCAGAAAGTGTCCTAAGCACTTTACAAGTATAATCCGCGGGTCCCCCAGGGCTCTCTGGGTTTGGTAATTATTCATCCATTTGCAAGGCAGGGAAACCTACCCAGGATCACGTGACCACTCATTGGTGAGCTGGGCTGCGAGTCCCTATTCAGCCCAAAGCCTGTGTTCTTGCCCACTGGCTGACACTGTCTTTTTGAAGAAACCAAAGCATGGAGAGCTCATTCTGTTTGTCCAAGATTATATAGTTAGTTGGTGGCAGAGCCAGGGTTCAAATGAATGTGGTCGGCCTCCAGAGCCTGTTTCCCCAGCCCTGGACGGCCTCAGCGTCCGGAGGTCACTTCCCTGCTCTCCAGGTCACATCGCATCCGGAGAATGTGCTTAGCTGACCGTTCAGAAGGGTCATTAACAAATTAAAGTGTGTGCAGAGGATGAAGACCTGCTGTCCTCTGTCCTGTCCTGTGAAAAAATATAAGGGTGCAAAGGAGACAGTAAGCAATTGGGAGAGGGGGAAATGTAGTCCCCTGTGGCATAGAGGGCAGTAAATGGATTTACAGCCGGGCTGATTTTCCCCCTGACCCCTGGGGCTGCCTGGAAATGGGATGGGCAGTCTAGAGAGAGTGCAGCTCCCATGGGGAAAGGCAGAGCATCAAGGATGGGGGCCAGGAGCTTCCTCCTCTGGGGAGTTGATCCCACCAGGTGGCTTGTGATGCTCCTTCCAGTTGGGAGATCCTGCTGTCCTCCCCTGAGTCTCCCAGCAGAGCCTGGATCCCTGAAGATATGCGAAGTTGAGGGGCCAGTTGACTGCTACCCAGCCCTTTGCCTTAGCTGTTGCAGAGTGCAGGATCCATTTGCCAAGGAAAATTGGGAAAACTGTTTTTAGCTGTGCCATTTACTTTAACAGAACCCAATTTCCTATAAAGGCTTTATTCCTCCTGTTTTACAGCAGGCATTATCATTTCCCAAGATTTTTATCCTTGAGGTGCTATCTGGATTAGTTGCTTAATCCGGTTTGATTCCAAAAGGCTTTTAAAGATTCAAACCCATGTCAGATTTCGACGTATAGAGACAGCAACCTATTGACTGTCACTGAAAGCTCCCAGTCCCCAGTGGGTGACTGACACTGGAGCAGGGGTTCTCAGCATTGGCTGCACTTTGGAATCACTTGGGGAACTCTGAGAAGGTCTCATATCCAGGCTGCATCCAGATGATTAAATCAGAATCTCTTGGGGTTCTTTTCCTCTCAAGTTTCCTGGGTGATTCTAGTGGGCATATGAGGCTGAGAATCATTGCTGAAGACACATTCTGGATTTCCCCTTGGCAGCCATTCCATTTGGAAACTTAAAGGGGATTGAGCAATGCAGCTTTCCGCCCACCCCGCTAAGTCGAGAACCTTGAGGAAGTTGATGTAACTTCTCAGAGCCTCTGTTTCCTTTGTGGAATGGAGACTTTAAAGGCTTGGGCTTTCTGCCCATTGAGTCCTTGACATGGTGCCTGGCCAGGGCTCACCTTGGTGACTGTGAGCTCTGATAGTGATGATGATGATGGCAATGACAATGATGGACACTCATCGGTGTCAGGAACTGAGCTGAGGGCTGAGTGGTCGGGTGTCAGTGGTAGCCATTAAGAAGGTCAAAGCCAACATGGAAGTGAACAAGGAAGCCTTTGATCACTTGCCATGATGGTCCAAGCGAGAGGCTAACTTAGAGAGAAAGTGCTCCCCTGCCCCATTCTGATTTCCTCCTTGGAGGGGCAACACTGGGCCAGGGCCAGTGGATCAGTGTAGATGTGGAGTACCTCTCACTGCTCAAGGAGCCCCAAATAAAATGCTCCTGCAGATTTAGGGACCCAGGGTGAGCCAGAAAAAGTACTGAGTCAGTGGATCAAGTATCATACAGGCCCCCACCCCACCCCTCTTGCCAATGAGGTCTCCGCAGAGGTGCCGGGGAAAGGCTCAGGTGTAGGTGAGAGCATGGCTGACCAGAGGGCCTGGGTCCTTGACTGCAGCTCCTCTCAGAGACAGCTGTGTGACTGTGCACCAAGTCTGGGCCTTTGTAATTGCTTACGGTGGGGACCGAAAAATCACACATAGGATTCAGGCCAGGAGCCAGGCTCCTTAGTTGAGTGTTATCCTCTGGGTGTGTGGATGGACTCTGGGCCAAGTGTTGGTCTAAGCATTTGCACATGAACTTCATGTATTCCTTTTAGTAACGGTAGGTGGTGGTTACTATTATTATCTCAACCTTTCCCACATCCCCGCCTCCATAGAAAATGATGCTATTTCTATAGCACATTGGGGTGAAAGAGTGACATCTGCAAGGGCTGGAG
This sequence comes from Myrmecophaga tridactyla, assembly GCA_004026745.1. Classification (NCBI taxonomy): domain Eukaryota; kingdom Metazoa; phylum Chordata; class Mammalia; order Pilosa; family Myrmecophagidae; genus Myrmecophaga; species Myrmecophaga tridactyla. The sequence goes on along the minus strand of PVIY010001669.1, from coordinate 32,403 downwards.
GTGATGAGTCTGTCCTCATTCCAGGAGCCCTGAGGACTGAGGGCATCCCTGTCTTGGGTACCCCTGTCACCCCAACATGTAGCTGGGGAGCTCTGCCTTTTACTATGATGGTGGTGGTGACAAAGAAGGATAAGAATGTATCAGGAAGTGGGGACGAATTGCTCTGTGGGCCACTTATGTCCACGTCACTTCTCATTGGCAGCCAAATTGCAGTTGTTCACATGGCATGATTTTAATTTTGGGGGAAAGAGGCCTCCTCCTACTTTCTGAAATTCTACCAGTAGTGCCTTCTTGGATTTCCCATGCCCTAGAAAAGAAGTTCATGAACTTTATTGGGCATCAGAATCTTTTGGAGGTCTTGTTAAAACAGATTACTGGACTTCACCCCCAGGGTTTCTGATTCAGTGGGTGTGGGATAGGGCCCCAAAATTTGCATTTCTAATAGGTTCCCAGGTGATGCATTTTGAGAACTGCTGCACTCAACTACAGATCTGTATGTGGCTTTCAACAGGCCCTCTTGGTAGCCCTCCAAACATTTTGAACCTTTGACTTTTGGACCGATGGAAGTCTGTCTTGGTTTAGACTGTCTGAGATAGCTGATGGGTCAAATCCTGTTGCCTTCTCTCTCTTTGACCCACTCTTCAGGGGCTGATTATGCACTGAGATGTCCTCTGTCAGAGGGGGATAACCCTTTATCTAGTTATGTATTCATCTTCCCAGGGGTTTGGGCCCCTTTCCATTCTTGTCTTATGTAAACAGTTACATCATTGGGCCTCCAGATATGATGATGACAAATGGTCATGTGAATGGAGTTGCTGTAAAAATGTAGTGAATTCTAAAGAACCTTTTGTGGAATATCAGGTGATGTTAGGGTTCAGAGGGTCTAATTTTGCATAAGGAGAATGAAGAAGGTTCAGCAGAAGTGATGCCGTTCCACCTGGGGTGACTAATGAACAGGGATTTTTCTAGCAGAGAGGAAGGCAAAGCCGTTCTCATCTGAGGCAGCAGCATGTGCGAAGGCATGGAGCCTGGGAGTAGTCTGGCTTATGGGGAAGAGAAGAGGAGTTACTGTGGGTGAGGTAGGTTGACACTACAGCCTTCTACGTGGAGTGGGGCATGTATCTTTGAAGGGATGGGGACATGTAGTTTCCTATTGCTGATGTAACAGATTGTCGCAAACATAGTGGCTTTAAACAACACACATTTATTCTCTTACAGTCCTGGAGGGCAGAGCTCTGAAATGAATCTCATTAGGCTAAAAACCAAGGTGTTGGCAGCATTGCGATCCTTCCAGAGGCCCTGTAGGAACATCTGTTCCTTGCCTTTTCCAGCTTCTAGAGGCTGCAGGTGTTTGTTGGCTTGTAGCTGCATCACCCCAGTCTCAGCTTCTGTGGGCACGTCTCCTTCTCTAGCGCTGACGCTCCCACTTCCTTGTTATAAGGACCCTTGTCATGACATCAAGCCTATTCAGATAATCCAGGGTACTCTCCCCATCTCAAGATGCTTAACTAAGTCTCATCTGCAAAGTCCCTTTTACCTTATAAAGCATCACTCACAGGTCTCGGAGGTGAGGATGTGGGCGAGGGAGGCATTATTTAGCCTCCCAGAGGGAAACTGAGAACTTCGAACTCAGCATGGCAAGGTAAGAGAAATCCAATGTGGGAAAACCAACTCAACTTGTGCACAAGTCCATGTGAGAGGTGAGGAGTCATTGAGGGTAGACAGGTGATGGGGGGCTTGAATCGAGAGGCAGAAAGCATGGCAAGAACCCAGGAGTGGGGGATGCAATAATAGGAAGAATGGAGGAGGGCTCTGAGGTTTGCAGCAGTGTCATTCATGATGATTGAATGGTGTTCAATCAAGGGAAGGAGGAGAGGTCCTTCTCTCTTTTGTTGCCTGGTTCACTTCTTCTGGTCCTTAGAATTCTTCTCTGACATGCCCAGCGCCCATCCTCATGTTGCCAAGGCACTGTGCTTCTTGTTATCATATAACCTAATGCCCAGGATGGGAGTCGTGGACTTCCTGTCTCATGGTGAGGATGGAAGCTTCTTGAGGGGGGGCTGTGAGTGCCCAGCACCGTGCAGGTTGTCTGTCCCTCGTTGTAGGCCCTTGTTCTTGTCTGTAGGATCCATGGGTTTGCATGTAAAGATTTGAGGCTCTGTGGGTGGCAACTGAAGTCGGGAACCATGAGCTTCGCTGTTGCCAGGGCACCTTTCTCGCTCTCCACATCTTCCTGGAATGATGATGGAGGGTGAACTGTTAACCTCCATAATCCCTGGTTATGCATTTTTTAGTTTTTCCCCTTCAGGAAGTCATATATCTGGAAGGGTGTCATGTGGTTTTAAAATGGATGTAAATAAACCTAATAGCTGAAAATGACTTTGAAATAATTTATCGAGGAGGGATAAATCAGCTAGAAATATCAGAAAGCAATTTTCAAGGCTCCTTGGCTGGGTATTTCCAGAAATGTGCTCTCCCCCTGAGATAATGTTTCTTGCGTCTGTTTCAGTAAATATTCGTGCTGTTCATTTGTTGATGGATTTTGAACTCTCCTTCTCCTGTGTGTTCTGACTCTTTTTTAACGAACCCCCTGCCCTTATTCCATTGTTTCTGTAAAGCCATGGAAAGAAGTAATTTTATTTATTTGAAAAGAAAAAAAAAAGGAATGGGATATTGAAGAGGACTTTTCCTTTTGCCTGGGAATTTGGGTTTATAGCTCCAAACAGAATTTCCTGCTATTCAGACAGATGATGGATACATCTGTGCAGGACCTACCAACAGATTCCAAGATTGGCCCAGCATCCTCAACTGCACTTGCTCTACATAAGGAAAAGAGATGAGTTCATGGAGGAGAGTGTTGTAGAAGAGCTGGGTTTCCTTTTTCCTTCCAATGAGAGTGACTCCTCCTGGGTCAAATGGGGAGGACTCAGCAAATGAGTAGCAGGCAGAAGAGGGGACTGGCATTTCCCTCCCTGGTGGGTGCATGTTAAGCGGTAGGTAGTTCTTGTGGGTCCCTGCTGGTACCTGTGAACAGAGTTTGATGAGGGAGTTCTGGGGAGCACCTGGAATGTGAAGGAATTGACATGAGTTCTTTGGTCTTGGGGGGACCTACCCGCACACAGGGATGAGGCCTGCTTCCTGCTGGGGGATTCTGCAGATGAGAAAAAGTGGGCAGCAGGAGTGAGCAGAGTGGGCCTGCTCTGCCTCTCTGGCATGACCAATAGCTGAGAGTCGCCTGTGGACCAGGGCATGCCGGGGAAGGTAGTTTGGCTGGAATTGGAATCTTCTGGGAAAGGACCTGCACCCTGAGACTGCCAGGATCTGGCCCAATAAATAAAAGTCCCAAGAAGCCAGCCAGCCAGTGCATCACTGGATCAGGGAGCTGTGAAGGGTGGAGTTACCTCTGCAGGTAAGACTGCAAAGGACACCTCTGGTGGTCCCTATAGGAGGGCTGACATTTGACTGCCTGCTAAGACAGAGCAAGGGACACCATCAGCCAACGCTTTTAAAGGCTTTGGCTTTAGCCAGATAGATGGATGGATGGGTGGGTGGATGGATGGATAAATAGAATGATATGGCAAATGTGGCAAAATATTAAAAAGTTGGTAGCTCTGAGTATTTGAGTGGGTGGGTGGGGAGTATGTTGGAATTCTCAGTTTGGATTTTGTATTAATTTTGCAACTGTCCTGTAAGTTTGAAATGGTTTCAAAGTAAAAAGTTAAAAAATTTTTTTTTTAATGTGATGCAATCTGTCGAAGGGAAAAAAGGGCTACTGCTTCTTTTGCTCGAATCCATTCTCCATCTGCTCTGATCTTGGAGGAGTCAAGAGATGGGGCTGGGGAGAGAGGAGCAAGGTAGGGCCCTGTGCCACAGCCCACCTCCCTCCAGATGCCTTGCCCTGTGTTATCAGACCTAAGCTGAAGGGGAGACAAAGCTGTGACTTCAGTGTGATCTGCAGTTTTCATCCTAGGTTGCAAGGGGCCTTTAAAATCCTAAAATGGAGTCATAATTATCTAATGTATTTTGTTCTTTTATCTGAAAGTGACTAGAAAGCTCAGCCATCTGCCTGAAATCATCATAGGGCAGGGGAGGCAGATTTGTAGAGCCTGGCTCTGAACAGTGATGGGACAGAAATGAAGTCATTTCCATTTCACCCCATGGAGTTCGGCCCTTTCAGTAAATTTGTCTCAAAACCCAACAGGAGCACAACATAGGGTATCAAATTAGGATCAGAGATTTAATATACTGTATGCACTCCTTTTATTTATTTAGAAGGTTTAGGAAATGCTTACATAAATAAAATTATATAAAATATAATAATTATATATGCACCCATATGTGTGCATGTGTGTCTGTATGTATTTAAATCCATTTAATCATCACAGCAGACTTGTAAGTAGTTACTATTATTAGCCCCATATTAGAACGAGGAAACTAAAGAACAGAGAGGTTAAGAAATGCAGTTAAGGTCACACAGCAAGTATTGACCAGGGAGCTGTACCAAGGCCTTTTGGCTCTTTGGGCCATTTTCTTCCCTCTCTCAGCACTTTATTATAGAATTTACCAAAGATATACAAAGTAGACAGTAATGTAATGGGATTAACATAGGTATCACCCAGCTTCAGCAATTCTCAATATAATTCTCAATATAAACTGCTCTCCGGATCCCCATGCTCTTCTGCTTATTCTTGTGAATTTGATGTGTTTGCGGTGGCCAATGTTTGCCAAGGGGGCAGATTAAAAAAAAATAGTTGAAGAGTAATTGCCATTTGATTCAGAACAGGAGAACTTAGCTTTGGTTTAAGCTGTTCATTCCCACTTCCACATTCTGAAGTTAAGCAGCAAAGAAAAAAAAAGTAATTTAAATTCTGCATGCTGACTTAGTTTTGCCCTCATCTTATCTGACCTCACTTAGGTGCGCGCACACACACACACACACACACATGCACATACAGACTGGGAAGGCATTTCCTGGGGATTTCATCCTGACCTTTTAAATGAATCTCCCATTTACACTGAGATAATTGTTTCCTACTGGATAGTCTCAATAATATCAGATTCCATTTCTAAAGCAAACTGACAAAAGCTTTTAAAGACTCACTCATTCAAATGTGTTAGAGCAGCTGAGAATAACAATCTGGTGCCGATTCATTTCCTTTCAATATTTTCTCCCTAAGGGTGCTGCACTTTTCTTTTTAGAAAGCCATAGTTCTAGCAAAAACCGTGTGCCCTGATCCAAGCTACGTGCCCCGGGTCCTGGAATAGAAGAAATGGTCATCCCTTAAGTCTTCTCTGACACTGTCTGAATCTTCCTTCCTTTCTACCTGGCAACACTGATCCTCAGAGAAGGAACGGATCCTCCAGCCGTGGGGAGGGGGCCCAGGTCCTGTCTGTCCCATCCTTCACGGGTCCTCAGCCAGCTCTGAGACAACGTGGAGCTTGGAAAGAGGCTTTGCAAAAATGCCAACAGGCAGTTTATAAAAGAGTCTAATCTTACGGGAATGAACTTTAAGGGTCCTCATTTGCTTTCTTTTTTATTTATTTATTTATTTTTTTTCTTTGCATATGGGCAGGAGGCACCAGGGATCGAACTCCAGACCTCCAGCACGGCAGGTCGGAGCTCTGCCTGCTGAGCCACGGCAGCCGCCCAGCTTTCTTTTTTTTAATGTCAGGTTAATTGAGGTATAATTTACATAGAGTAAAACACCCTATTTTAGAGGTCCAGTTTGATGAGCTTTGGTAAGGTCTACAATTGTGCATCTACCACAGTCAAGATACAGAACAGCTGCATCATGCTGAATGGTTCCCTAGAGCCCCTTTGCAATCAGTTCCCTTCCCCACCCTCACTGCCTCTATCTCTTGCTTTTCTAGAATGTCTATAAATGGAATCATACAGTATATAGCCTTTGGGGTCTGACTTTTTCACTTAGCATTTTCAGACTCATCCATGCTGTCCATCAGCACTTCATCCCTTTTCTGGTATTCCAGTGGAAGCATATACATTTGTACATTTGGGTGGATGGACATTTGGCTTGTTTCCAGTTTTGAGCAATCATGATTAAAGCCACTATAAATATTTTTATATCATCTTTGTACAGACCTGAGTTTTTGTTTTTGGGGGGTAGATACCAAAGAGTCAGATGTCTGGGTTTTATGGTGAATGTGTTTAACTTTGTAAGAACTGCCAAATTTTTCCAAAGTGACTGTGTCACTCTGCATTCCCACCAGCAATGGGTCGGAGTTCTAATTGTTCTGTATCCTTGTTGACACTTGGTATTGTCGCTTTTTTTTAAAGCCATTCCAGTATATGTGTAGATATCATGCAAGGGCAGGAAAGCAACTGTTAAAGACCCATCATCAATTATTACCTCCCCAAGATTCTTTCTTCTGCAAGTCTTCAGCCTGCAGTTCAAGAGGCTGACTGCAGGATTCCCTGAATATGATCTACTGTATGTGCTTCCCACCTCTGAGCCTTTGATGAGGGACCCTGCAGCCTCATGCCAGTGTGCCCATTGCTGAGGCAGGCATCGTAGCAGAGCTGACAAAAGCTGACGTGGCACCATGAGATGGACGTGCTGCGGGAAGTCTGGGACCACATTCCATCTCTGCCACTGGTCATTCCAGTAACCTCCAGTGAATCAGTTAAAGCGTGTGCCAGCCTCTCCTCTTCTGTGAAATGGAGATGACAGTGGCCTATTGCCTGGCCTACTGGGGATTAAGGAAGAAGCTTGAGAATGGAAAGTGCAATCCCAAGAAGAAAGGGGACATGATCGAGTTCATTGCTCTCGAGTTGCCACTGGCTAAAACCTCAGGGTTGAAGGGAAGCATTAGTGTTATCAACAGTGAAGGTTGACGAGACTGCTTTTCATCTACTTTGTTATTTATGAGCATTATGTATGTATATATATATATATATATAATTCCATGATAATGCCATGAAAAGTGCTCAGAGTAGAACTTGCATGTTCTGTTGTGATTTTTAATAGAGAATTCTCTGTGGGCGTAGGTGACCCCTTGTAATCACTCAACTCACTTCAAAATAGCGATTCTCTGTGGTCTTATTATATACCTTACTCCAATTTCAAACACTGTCAACTCTTGCTCATAAAAGGAGCTCTTTATATAGTTTGTGGATTATTCCTTTTCCCTCTTGGATCATTTGTTTTACTGCTCAATGCCATTCCCAGTTGGTTCAGACAGGAGAAATGGAAGATAATGAAACGTGGGTTAGAATATTTTCTCCCTGTAGTGTAAGTTTGGCTAAAACATATATTTTTTGGCTGTCTGGGGATTTGAATTATTTATGCTATGCCCCTTTTCTCTGTTAGCAAAGTGTTGAGTGAAGGTAGATGGGACATGCTGGTTTGTGGGCCGTGGTGACTGTTCTATATACATCAGGAGATGATGTGCAGAGTTTATACTGAACAAGATTTCTTGGGCGCTTTGTTCTCATTTGTACTTTGGAACTAAGAAATATTTATTTTAGGGTGATATAGAAGAAAGGAACCAAATAAAGAGCCTAGGGCTAAGCATTCTTTTGATCAACTCTGAAAAGTTTGATTATTATTGATGGTCAAATAGAGTAGTGGAATTTCTAAAGTTTTCTCTAAAGAGACAATGCATGTGTATTTGTGTGTGTGTGAGAGAGAGACGGAGAGAGAGAGAGGCTATCCATTTTAATTTTGGAGATTCATTTCAGAGCTATGCACGCACAGAAAAACGTCTGGTTCCTAAGCATAGCAAATGCTGCACTTAAGAATACTCATATTCGTGTCAAGCAGTGGCATTTTGGTAAACCAGCTCTCCAGCTGGGGGGTGGGGAAGTGTGTCGTGGTGATAGAGTCTTAATTTGTAGCTTCTGCCAATTTCCGTGGTGCGGTTGCAGCAATCCTGGTTGATTTCAGGCTGCCAGTGGTTTCACAACTGGTTTGCAAAGTGCCTGAAGATTTAATGGCCGGGTCTGACAGAGCTGGCTCCAGCGCAGTACTCATTTCAAGGGACATTCTGCTTCTGCCAGTGATCCATTTGAAATGTTTACTTTCCCCCACAGACTCCCTTGTAAGGCCTTAGTCAAGTGCGTGGTGGTCCACATCAGTGCATACAAGGAAGGATAAGTTAAAAGACGTTGAGAGACGCCACAGGGCTGATTTCAGTTTCTCTGGAAACGCGGTCACCTGAGCATCCTCCTGGATTTGCGCAGACGCGCCGGCCTCCCCGTGCTCCAGGTGCCCGGCAGGCAGAGGCTGTCAGCAGGAACAGCCGGGGCAGGCAGCGAGAGCTCGGCTCTTCCTTCTGATTGGCCTTGCAAAGTGAAAGTGATCACTCCTTGAAGAAAGTTGGTTATCCACCCAGCATCCCGGTGGGACCATGTTTGCGCTGGAGCCGCAGAGGTGAGCAGCCCTCAAGCCTTGCCCTTTGCTCCCTCGTGGCCCTGGCAGGGGCTTGGGCGGGCCTCGCCCAGGAGTTAGACCCTTGGGCGAAACTCCTGTGGGAGCCTGGAATCACCATTCTTGGCAAAATGAGCCCTGAAGCCATGAGAGGATGCCATTCTCCTGCAATGTAGAGTAAGCTGTATGTCATCCCTTCCTCATGGGGGTGCTTCTCAGAGCTGGAGGGGTGTGGGGGCCCCTGGATCATCCTCAACAGCCTCATCTGTGAACATGCTAGAAATGCTGATTCCCTGGCCCCACCTGGGCCAGTCCACCCAGCCTGGGCATCCTAAGCTGGGGATGAGCCAGTGCCCGTGCAGGTGTGAGCTCACAAGGCAGTTTGAGGATTAACCTGGCCCTTGTGTGAACAGGGAGTCCTGCGCCTGGCACGTGGAGGGGCTCTGCAAGTAGGCAGCGCCGTCAAGGACAAGCAGGGAGAAGACGTTTCAAGGCATCTGCAGCTTGAGGACGAGAGGCAGGTACGCTGTCAGCTGTATCGTCTTGGTGACCATAGGGGCGTGGGAGAAAGGAGGCAGGGTCGCTTTTGCAGGGTCATTTGACAGCACCACTTCCTTCTCCCGGGTGCTTATTGCCCACCTTATAAATCCCCCTGCCCTAAGTTGGGCTCAGTCATTTGTCCCAACTTGTAGAGCCCTGGGAGAACTTGGGTCTTACTGAACAGAGGTAGAAATGAAGGCAAAAAGAACTAACCTATCTACAACCCATATCCCAGCAGTTCCTTATCATACTTTATCGTTTCACTTGCTTTATTTGCTTCATAGCACTCTGTGCAATTAATTTTATTATTTATTTAGTGTACTGTTTACTTGCTGATAGTCTGTCTCACCCACCAGAAATTAAGCATCACCAAGGCAGAGATGTTGGCACCTTAGCACGGTGCCTGGTCCATGATAGGAGTTTCTGTAAATGTCTGCAGAATGGACGGACAGGTGGGCAGATGGGTGTATGGGGCATTAAGGGCGAGTATTTGGAGAGACAGCAAATGTGCAATGCTGGGTACTTTACCCATGTGCCAAGAGATGGGGTTTATGTCATAGTTTTCCTGAAACTTCTCTCCTGATCTGTTCCTGAAACTTCTCTCCTGATCTGGAAGCACTGAGAAGGGCCATTAGAAAGTAGACAGCTGTCCCGGGGAGGGGAGAGTGCTGTCTCCTCATAGGAATAATGACTGTTGCAGTCTTTTTCACTCCGGATCCCATCTGTGGCTTCTTTTTCAGCTATTTGCATGCTGCTGCCATGCCATGGGCGGTCACTCTTGGAGGAAAGTATTTCAGTGACAAAAAGAGAAAGGAAAACTTGAAATCCATTGTTTCTTTTCAGTTTGAAAAATTAATTTGTGAGCAGAGCTTGTGTTTGGAGCCCAAGATGATTGAGCATTTCCCCTTCTGACTTCTCTCTGATGATTCTTAAGAGAACCTTCAGTTAGTCAGTGCTGTTTAAAGCTCACCTTAGCTTTTAAGGTGTGCCCAAAGGAGGGAGGTGTCCAGGGGTGGGACGTATGAGGGATTCAATAGTAAGTAATGATAATACTAATAGTACTGTGCTTATCACTTACTATGTGCTAGATATAGTGCTTCTACTTCATTCTCATAACAACCCAATGAATAGGCCCTCTTTACAGATGAAGAAACTGAAGCTCAGAGAGGTTACCTGCATCCTGTTGTCTGCCTTCACAGCTGCGCTTTTCACTGCTTCCCTGAACAGCCTGGAGTGGAAAGGGGCTTTGGTGGAATTATTCCCAGACTTGGGGGTAGGGAGAAAGGGAGAGCAAATGGGGTCTGGGAGCGGGGAGAAAATTCTACCAAACAGCTAATTTCTGGCTTTGTGAATGTTCTTCATGTTATTTGATGGGTAAATTTTCTTGACTGTCATGTCTTTATTGGGCATTATGCCTTTTGTCAAAATGAAATAATCCCCCGTCCCATTTAATGATTTTTATTGTTCAGTCTTCTTTGATAGTGAAGTAAGAAGGCCTTCTTGTTTCTATTTGTGTGAGGCTAGTATATCTTGGGACCTCCTTTTAATTTGTCTGGGTTATTTTGTGTATTTTGTACAAGTATATATGGTGGTCTTTTCTACCCCATTGTGAGCTTCTTGCATTTGGACGGAGAAAGAGGCAATAGAGGGAGGGAGGTCCCTAAAGTTGTGGGAGAGAATGGGATCCAAAACCCAGAAAAGTGGGATTGGGTACAAGGGGCGGTTTCGTTATTGCAGGCTCAGGTGGGTCAGTTCACAGTGTTCTCTCATCTCTGTGGTTACGCTGTGAGATGGGTGTGGTTATTCCCATTTTACTGAGTTAGAAGCTGAAGCTTAGAGAGGGGTTAAGAATCCTCCCTGTGATCACTCTGTCAGCCTGCCTCTACTTCCCCCTTGTAGCAAAAGCAAAAGGAAGCAGATGAGAATGGGCACGAAAAGGGTCAGGGCGAGGGCACTGATTTAGAAGTGTATTTATCTATCAAGTTTTGGTTGCTGATGATAGAAAACCAACAGCTTAAACATTAAAAGGAGGCAGTGGTCTTTATCAGCTTCTGTAACTTTCATGTCCAGGGTTGTGTCTGGTTCAGATAAGTCCAGATCTTGGGGTTCAAGAGATACCTTCAAGACTCTGACCCTGTTTCCATCTTGCAGAAATTCTTGCTCCATATGGTGGCTAACATGGCAGCTGCCAGCACAGTATTGCATCTCATGAGCTTAGCAAACCCCATCTAAATGTGGGTCTTTCTGGAACGTTCCATTGGGGACATCTTAGGAAAGTGTCTGGTCTGGTTTGAGGCATGTTCCTGTCTTTGAATCCATCACAGGGCTCGGGGGCCTAAGGTGTGTGATTGGCTTGATCTGCATCATGTGCCCACCTGGGCCTTGGAGGAGAGGGTCACCCTAATCCACATGGGGTGGGATTCACACAGAGAAGGAGGTTTCGTTACTAGGAGAAGGGGAGATGGGATGTGGGACAGACTAGAACCACAGATGTACACTCTGGGTATTACTACATAGAGGTGGTGGTGTTCTCACTAGGAGAGTAGATGGTTTTGGCCCATAAATGCATAAGGAGAAGGAAGGGCAGGGACCTCAGGACCAGTTGTTGGGAATGCCCAAGCTTATCAGGTTTCAGGAGCAGCAGGAGATAGGAGAAACCAAAAGGAGGCCCAAGTTGAGATAAACACAGTGTTAAATACCACCAGGTGGTCAAGGGGCCAGGTGCCTGCCCAGGCACTCTCTACTCTAACCCTGTGGATCCAGAAGAAGGGCCAGCACCATCCAGGCCCAAGAGGGAGAACCGGTTCTTCAGTGGGCTAGTAGGACATTTCAGATTTGATACCTATACACAATGATGCAGTTGTATTGAAGGCCTCCCTAGCCATCCTCAGGGAGCACTTTCATGGTGAACAGGAAAAAACCACCCTCTCCTCCATGCCCCACACCCCACACACCCCCAGTTTAGACTAGAAGGCAACTTTTTTGGGACTCTGGCTGTTTCCTATATTGCGCTAGGTCCCAAGAGAGTGCAAGCAGTAGATGCAGGTAGAGAAAGTCTGAACGGTTTTCAGTTGAACTCTAATGAGCATTGCCTAGAAATTCATGACCTCTTTTTATTTACACTCTTCCAACATCTCTCATCTTTTCCTTTATCATAGCTTTGAATTGAGGCCTTTCCGAAATCTACTGTACGGTCTGCATGCCACTGTTTCCTTATGCTGGAAATTGTATCAGCAGTTTTGAATTTGGGAGAAAATCATATATATTTTCTGATTTTAGAAAGATCCATTTTGACCTAACCAACCTCCCATTGCAGGAACATTTTATGATTTTCTACTTGATGTTTTGAAAATTCATTTGGGATTAACAACAACAAAAAAAGTGACCCATCGTTTTCAGGTTCTGCCTTCTCTGATGAAGAAGAGCTTCTCTCTGGAGCCGATTCTGTTCTGGAACGACCTGATTCCTTCTCATCTTTAGTAGGGTCCAGGTCACAGGTTGTCCCCTGATGTGTTAAGTATTTCTTCCTCAAGGTTCTCCAAGCTCCCCCTTGGTGAGGAATAAGAAGGTCACCCCATTAGGGCTGCTTGTACCTTCCCTGAAGCATGCTTTCCTCAGGGGCAAATCCAAGAAGCTGCTAGGTGGTTATGGCTGTTATATGAAATCCCAAACTCATACTTTTTTTTTTTTAATGAGCTAAAGCTCAGGCAAAAGCTTGTTCATCCAAATGACAGCTGGCACATTTGCTACTCCTGATGGCAAGAGTGAGACCGACATAGCCCAGTGCAGTTAAACAAACATTTAGGGTTGGAGACACAGTCACATAGGGATCTTGCAGCCTGGTGGGAGAGACAGTAATCAAATCAGGAAATTACACCAGAGTGTGGGAAGAGTGGGGCTAGTGAGAAGGGGAAAAAAAAAGAGCCATGTGTTTCTTTGCTCCTCTTTATAGACCCACTCTGCCAGGCACACAGGAGGTGCTCAATTCATGTTCATTGAATGAATGACACTGATATTGGTGGAAGGAAGGAGGGAGGGAGGAATGCTGTGCAAATAATCAGGGAGCTGGAGAATGCCCCGCATGGACTTATGGCTTGGGTGATAAGTTTACCCCAGGAGAGGACTGGGTAGGGGGGTGGTCTGCATCTTTGAGGGAAGATCAGGTGTCAGGTAAAGCAAATAAGGTGGGTATGGGGAAGGAAGACTGAGGCTACAGAGCAGGAACCTGCTGTGGGATAGGATCTTTGAGGCCACTTGGAAAGGGTTTGCCAGGTGGAGAGAGGTAGAGGATTGGCAAGGAGGGAGAGTGCACCGGCCACAAGGAGGTGAGGGTTCAAGAAAGGAATTGATGGCAGTAGGGGCTCAGCATGACCATGACCAAGAAGGGTGGTGGCATTCGCTGGGGGTGTCAGCTCAGAGCCGAGTTGGCACCAGTGGCTTGGATGTTTCCCAGACACATTTTTCCTCCTCCTTTCCCTTTACAATTTTTAAAACTTTAACTGTGAAATATAACATATATACCCCCAAAAAGCAATAATTTTTTAAAGTACATTTTAACAAGTAGTTATAGAACAGATTTCAATGTTTGGTATGGGTTACCATTTCACATTTTTCAGGTGTTTCCTTCTAGCTGCTCCCAAACACTTGATGCTAAAAGAAATATTATTATAGTGATTCAACCATTGTACTTGTTTGTTAAATCCTATCTTCTCTGTTATATCTCCTTTTCTACTTTGATCCAACTCCCTATCTATAGGGGTATTTGGGCTATGCCCATTCTAACTTTTTCATGTTGAAAAGTCATGTCAACAATATAGAATAGGGGGATGGAGTTAGTTGATATTCTGGGAGAGGCTGGCCCCTCTGGGTTTTGTCTTGGATTAATTATATTAATTTTATTGTACCATATGTCACCTTCAAATTATCCTCCTAAGTAGGCACGTACATATAAAACATTTAGTTAAAAAAAAATAGTAGGCTCTTAATTGAGCTTAAAAAGCCAGGCTCTCCTCTCTCTCTGGGAGTCTGCATTGCTGTGCACTCAGGTAGATTTTTCTTTCATCTCTTGCAGACAAATTATTTTCTTAAGAGTTCAAGATAAAGGGTTCTCTATGAGGTCCATAATTAGAAAATTCTTTCTTCTGTTTAACTGTATTTTACCTTCTATATAACTGTATTCTGTTCCAATCCATTTTTCTCTTGCTTCTTGATGGAGATGCTTTAAAATCAGTGCACTTGTTTTTGTCAATTGTGAAAATTGCGAACTTCTTTTCATAAGTGAGTAAACTGGTGGAAATGAAAAAATATATAGCTTCAACTAGTGGGGCCTCAAGCTTGTATACTTTCTGTCCCCTCTTTAAAAAAACAATGCAAAATTAATAATACAGAGTTAGCTACAACAGTAAATATTTATTAAGAATGAGAAAAAAACATAACAAATGCTGTTAAGAAAACTGACAAATGCCACAAACATCACCAAATCCAGGAAAGTAACAATATTTTTAACTATCTGGCATGCTTTTTCAATCCTTTTTATTATTTTTTTTGGCTGTGTATTATCTGAGCGCCTTTTCATATAATAATTGGTAAATCTTTTTCTATTGCGAGAATAGAAAGGTGATTCTTTCTTTCTTCCAGTATGATTGACTATTTATTTTTTTAATTTAGTGTCCCCCAGTCAATTTTTGTTAGTTTTTCATGTTCTCAATCATTTTTTTTTTTTGAGGGGTCGGGTGCAATCAAACCCGGGTCTCCTGTATGGAAGGTGAGCATTCTACCCCTAAACCACCTGTGCCCCTATTTATTTTTTTAATTGCTGTTAATACAGAAAAGTAGTTTAGCTTCACATTCAATATTGGTTATGTCATGTATATTTTTAAGGTTGTCAAATTTGGGACCACCTCTATCAGTTTGCTATGTGAGCTATAAGATTACAAGGTATTTCAGGTTTTCTTGTGGTCACTTGTATTCAATATTCTTTGAATTGATAACATTAGGTGCATTCTTAGAACCCATTCTTACTCCAGGGCAGTTGGTAATACCTCAACAATATATGGGAGATTGGGAACCATCATGAGCATATCTCACTAATAACTGTATGTATTCCCAGCCTAAGTTCCCCAAAGCCAGGTTGCTCGTAACTCCAGTACCACTCAATGTGGAGAAAGGTGCAACAGAGGGAAAACTGCAGAAGAAAGAGACAGTTGATTTAACTGATTGCAGTACAATATATTTGTTTTTACAAGCACATGGTCACATGCACACATTGCTAGGGCCATTCTAAGGCCTTGGAAGGAACCCATGTATGTGAAATTCCTTGCAGCTTAAGCATCGATCAATAGCTTCATGAGGAACCCACCTCTGCAGTTGTTGATTACTTCTGATGTGAATATTTACCAAATCCCTCGGGTGGAGGACCTGGAATAGCACACCCTGGATGTTTTCTCTTCTCTATTAGACCTTTAAAAAATTTTTAAATTTTTTTGTTGAAATAGGCATTAAGGATATTTACACAAATGATAATTACAGTTTCTTACATCTATGTAGTGGTTTACAGTTTGCAAGAATTCACCATACATTATTTCCTATCCCCTCCAGCCTTGCAAACTTGCAAATAAGGTCATGAGGCCAGGGTTTGCCAGGGTTCTTATCCATCTGCCTCTCACAAGGAACATTTGCAGTAGCAGACCTCTAGGAGGGATTAGAGAAACACTGGAAGCCAACGTGGAGATCTGCAATCCATCCCAACTCTGGTAAGAACTTACCATGAGTCCTTGTTTTCAGCCTTCTAGAACATCAATGTCCTCATTTAAGTTCCCTTTCATATATTTACCAGATCAAGAGGAGGGCTCCTGCCTCTTGTGTTACATTATCAGGAGTCATGGGAGCTTTCACTTCTGGGAGTCATTCTACCTTTTCCTTCCTGGAGTCATTACCCCTTTTCCTTCCTGGGGTCATTACTCCTTTAATTTCCAGGAGTCATTACTTCTTTTACCCCCTGTAGACATTACTCTTTTTACACCCTGGAGTCATTTCTCCTTTTACTTCCTGGCGTCATTACTTCTTTTGCTTCCTAGAGTCATCACTCCTTTTACTTCCTGGAGTCATTCTTTTACTTCCTGGAGTCATTCTTTTACTTCCTGGAGTCATTACTCCTTTTACTTCCTGGATTCGCTCTGGATTTTCTCAATTGCCCTTTTCCGACTGTGAGGCCTCAGCTGACAAGGATCATTGTGGAAGTTGTTTACAAGGCGCTCCCTTGATTCCAGTAGGAGGCCTGTCCGACTCTGGGAGGTATTTAAGCATCCCGCTGCCGCCCAGGCTGGTCTTGTCGCACTCACAGGTTCCAGCCACAGTCCCGTGGAAAGGTTTCCTTGACTGTGGTTCTGCTTCTTCATTCTCTTGCTTTGATACCCGTTTCATTTGGAAATCCAGGGGGTCACACTTTCAGAATTGGGTTAAGGCGACAAAAAATGCTGCAGGGAATCAGTGAGTTCAGGAGAGGGGAAATTATTAACTGCAAGGAACCTTTTGGTTCTGGATATATTTTTGGGGGGATGAGGCTAGTATTTTATCAGATTTTTCTTTACATGATGTTTTAAAAATAACATTAAAGCATGATTTGGTTCCTGTAGTTGGAAAATATCATAGGCTTTATAATTTAGTGTGCCTCTTTTACATATGGGGAAACTGAGGTCCAGGGAAAAGGTCCAGGACCAAAGACGTAAGTGGGAACCTGGAGTGTGGGCCTAGGTCTCTGCCTCCCTGAGTCCACCACTATACCACTCATCTTTTTCTTTGCAATCTTGTTTTGTACCTTATCAGAATCATTATTGGTTATACTTAATAAGGAAATTATAGAATTTGAATATTGAGGACTTTTGACCTTTGTTTTTATTTACTCCACATGTAAATATATAGCTACATTTGCATATAGTTCAATATTTAATCTTTTTTTCCTTTTTTAAAGTTTTATTTTTTTATTGAGATAAAATTCACACAGCATAACATTCACCATTTTAACCATTTTAATGTATACAATGTAGTGGATTTTAGTGTACTTATAATGTTGAAAAGCCATCACCATTATCTCATTCCAGAACATTGTCATCCTCTCAAAAAGAAACTCTACCTATTAGCAGTTAAATATTCCAATTGTAAGGATTTGCTAAATCATGACTGCGAGGGTGTGCTTGTATGTGTGTGTGAATGTGTGTGTGCATGCCCTCCTTCAATGTGTGCGTTTTTCCCCTTATGACTACACTTACAGTGGAAATGTCCAGATGGAGATGTTGGGGAATATGCTCATTTTTTGAAGCTGCCCTTGGTAGCGAAACCTTCTCTCTAGTGGCTGATGCTGTAAGAAAGCGCTGGAGAAAGCAATGCAGGGAGGCCCTTAACAGAGGCTGTAGGAGGGTGGGAAGGGAGAATGGACAGTGGTTGGAAGTTTCCCTGCTTTTCAAGCATGTGATGAGCCCAGGCCCAGCATAGCCCAGAAGAGAGTTAGACTGCAGAGGGGTTGTGTGCAGAAAGAGGCAGCGAGCCAGGCCCTTGGTGGCTGGACTATTGAAATCTCCCTGGACCATTTTGACAAAAGCAATGGTCACAGCTTGATTTGGATCCTTATTTTCTGTCTCTGAAAACCCTCCCTGAACTTTGGATTCTCTCTGTATCTGTCTACTGTGGGTTATTGTTATTCTACAAACGCATATGTGCAGACTCCAGAAAGCTTTGTTCCTTTATAAAAGGCGATAATTGCAAACAGCATGGATAGACAGACACAACACTGGACACAGTGCTAATCTTGGCCTGGCCGTGTGACCCTGGCCAGGTCACTTAAGTTCTCTGGTCCTTGATTTCCATGTGTGAAAGTGACTTAGTTGGAATAGAGGATCTATTAGGAGATCTCATAGGAGTCATTGTCAGAATTAAATGAGGTACTGCTTGGAAATCCTTTATCAGAATACCAGACACAGAGCATAAGAGCCCAGTGCATGTTATTAATTGAAACATACTTATGATTATTACATATTAATACCAGTAAACTAGTTTGTACACCCAGCATTAACTCCCAAAAGTCAATTTTCCTCATAATGTTTGATAAATAATGCAGTCCTTCATAATCTGACAACTTCTTTTTCATATATTAAGTTTTGAAATACCCTCTGGATTGCTACTGGACTCAGTTTTGTTTGTTCGATTAGTGCAGTATAATAATATACTTTTAATTATTATGGCTTTATTAATCTTTTTAGTGTCTGGGGCAACTCCTCTCATGATTCTAACTGAAATAATTTTAATTGTACCTCCCTGCTGATTATTCTACATATTCCTCAGAATGATTTTGTTAGGTTTCCCCAAAATCCCAGTTCAAATCCAACTCTATTATATTTACATATTGTTAAGAGCATTGACTGCCTAACGGTAGTCTTCCCATCCAGAAAGATAATATCTTTCTTTATTGGTTGAAATATTTTATATCTTTCCAAACATTTATTACCAGGTATATTCTTGGACAGTTAACTAGTTTTTGTTATTATTTTGACTGGTATTTTCTCCAATATGTATTCTAATTAGTTTTTGCTTTATGAAAAGGGTCTTATTTTAATTTTTATATTATATTTACCTTATGTCTAATAATGTCACTGGATCAACATATCAATTTTCAAAATTTTTAATTTGATTATTTCATGATTTCTAGACATACAGTCTTTAAGGCTAAACTTATCTCCTTTATACATTTGATTTTCTTAAAGATTGTCTCTGGTTATTTTAAATTGGAGTTTTATATTTATTTATCAATTTTTAAAGCAATTTTTTTTCTGTTTTCTGATTCATTAGCTTCTGTTTTTATCTTTATTTTTCACTTACCATTTCATTTCCTTCTTTGTTTTTCTAACTTCTTTAGTATAATCTTGGTCATTTATTTTAATTTTTATATACTTTACTCTGAGTACATCTTTGGCTGCATTCTTAATTCTTGTATGAATTATTTCCATTTTAGATTTTTTCAAATCAGTCTGTCATAGTAGATTTTATTTTATTTTTTAAACCAATAGTTTTTCCAATTTCCCTTCTATATTGGGGTTCAGAGAGGGAAATCAATAGCCAAATAAACAGACTATGGATAGTGTCATCATAAGGGGGCCAGGGCAGACCAGGAAACAGGAGTTCCCTTATAAAGGGGTATAGCAGGTAGTCTAGTGACAGCAAATTGGATTATTTAAATTTTGCTGGGAAGATACCAGGTATACTTGGGTGAGGATCTCTAGATGCTCTGCTGTGAAAAAAAAAGAGGTCTATTAGGTTTGTCAAATCTGTATAATTTACTGTATAGACAATAGTTAACTAAAAAATTGTTTTCAAATCTTCATGTAGCTTGGATTCTTTTCTGTTTGAAATATTCTTTTTTAAGTGTATTTAAACTGAATGTGGACCAGGCCTGTTTTGTTTTTTGAAATGTATCAAGGTAAGTTTTGGGACCTAATATGTGATCAGTTATTGTAAATGTTCCAGGGACTTTGAAATAAAGGCATAGTGTCTGCTTGTAGCATACAAATATTTATATCCGCATCTGAAATGAATCCAATTTTATATATTCAATGCTTTGTTATTATTTATCTGTTTTAGGACTTGATCTGTCAAGTTTTAAAGATAGAGGCTCACTGAAAAGAGTGGTTTGGTTCATTTTCTCCCTTGCTTGCAACCATTTTCTTTTTATATTTTGATGTTATGCTATTGGACTCCCCACCCCTCCCCCAATCCTGTAATAGTCTCTATTAATTATGAATTTTACCTTTTGTCAATATATGATAGCTCTCTTTTCCTAATGTAACACTTCCCCTCTTCAGGGATGCCTTGGGTCAAAACAATATTCTCACTTCCACGGTCTTTACTTAGTTAGTGTCCTTGACCCCGACCTGTGGGTAAGTCTGTGGGCATTCTTTCTGAAGGACCCTCCTCCTAAGTTCCAGGGGCGATAGGCACTTTGCTGGTTCCATTTCCCATCGACCACCCCAATCCCATTTTCCTCCACTATGTGTTTGGTCCATGCCCAAGACTTGCTTCCTTGATTAGCACCTTCACCTCCAGCTTCCCCTCTGGGTGTGTCTGGCTGGTCTCTCTGGACTCCACTTCCACTGCTGGTCTCACCTGGGCTCCCCCACCTGCCATCACCCCCAAAGTTTACCAAAGAGGGTGAGGCAGAGTTTGGAATCTTCTTTCCTTTTTGTGTGGTTTACCTGTTCTTTTATCTGCTTCCTGTATGTTTCTTGATCACACGGTAGGCTTTTATTTTTGACTCTTTAGAGTCTTTGTCTCTTATTAAAGACGTTTTCAATGTATATTAGTTGTTTCAGCTAATGGGAGGGCTTCTCTGAGAGCTTGCGCTTGCTCTCTTCCTCGCACTTTGTGCTCTTCCCCTTGTTTTCAGTCCTTTACTTTATGGCCAATGTTTTGTTTGTCTTTGTGGTCTCCATTAGTAATTATCTTTTAAATTTACAAAAGCAATTCTTGAAGTATTGTGTTAAAAGAGCAAAGGAGCATGATAGATGCAATCTACTCTCAAATGTATAGAAGACCATAGACAGATAGCTAGCTAGGTAGGTAGGTAGATAAAATGATATAGCAGAGGTGGCAAAATGTTAAAAATTGGTGCACCTGCAATGTGACTGTGTGATTGTGAAAACCTTGTGTCTGATGCTCCTTTTATCTACCTTATCAACAGATGAGTAAAATATATGGAATAAAGATGAATAATAGGGGGAACAAATGTTAAAATAAATTTTGATTGAAATGCTGGTGATCGGTGAGGGGGATGGGTGTGCGTATGGTATGTATGAATTTTTTTCTGTTTTCTTTTTCTGAGTAGATGCAAATGTTCCAAGAAATGATCATGATGATGAATATGCAACTATGTGATGATATTGTGAATTACTGATTATATATGTAGAATGGAGCGATCAAAGAATGTTTGCATTTGTTTAGTGTTTTCTTTTGGTATTTTAAAAAAATTAAAAAATTTTTAAAAAAAAGAAATGAAGACCTGATGATTGCGACAAGAAGACACAGATTGTATTATCTCACTTATACAACTTTGGCAGGAATATGCAAATTCATAGAGACAGATAGTAGATTACAGGTTATTAAGCAGGGGGTGAGGAAAGGGAATTTATTGGTCAATGGGTACAGATCTTTTGTCTGAGGCAATAAAAGAGTTGGGGTAACAGATGTTGGTGAAGGTAGAACAATATTGTGACTATAATTAATACCAATTAATTCACTACTGGAAAGTGTTTAGATGGTAAATTTTGGCTTTTATATAGCAAATATAATAACATGTTTTTTAAAAGAGGGGAAGAAGGAAAGATACTTTAAAAAATTATGAAGTTGATTTCAGAAGTGATGGTAAATATTTTAGGCTTTGTGGGTCAAGAGGCAAAATTGAGGATGTTCCAAAAATAAACGGGAGAAAAATCTGTACTGTTTCTTGGGGTGGGCCATCTGGGGTGGTGCACATACTTTCACCCAACTGCTGGAGACATTCTTGG
Source organism: Myrmecophaga tridactyla (assembly GCA_004026745.1). Taxonomy (NCBI): domain Eukaryota; kingdom Metazoa; phylum Chordata; class Mammalia; order Pilosa; family Myrmecophagidae; genus Myrmecophaga; species Myrmecophaga tridactyla. The sequence continues at coordinate 10,928 of PVIY010001669.1, read as the reverse complement.
GACAAAGAGTAAAAGGTCCTAAGGAGGTCCTAGCAGGTGGAAGGTGGTTGCCCAGGTCAGTTTCACTCTCTGCCAACTGATACCCAGATCCCAGAGAATCTTTCTCTTAAGAGAACCAAGCTATGACACTTGAGCAGTTGGCCAAAGATGGGGTGACTTGCTGGGAATCCCAGATATGAACTGTACTGCTCAGTGCATGGAAGTTGCCAGCAGTGGCAACTCCAACAGGTGGGTAATGATGTGTACAGGCTCTGGGCAGTGCCAAATCTTTGGTCATTGAGAGTAGAGTAGGGGATCAGAGCCAGAGGGGAATGTCCATGCTTGGGTTGTGCCACTCACTATGACAGCCTAATGGAACTGTGCTTTGAGGGCTGCACAGGAACAGGTGGCTGGCTGAATTGGACCTGTGGACTATAAATTCCAACCACCTTAAGCTCAATAGGAAGGCATTGGAAGATTTTAGGTGTGGGAATCAACGGAACCCAGAAAAGAAGGGAGAGGCCAGGAGATGCCACCATATGCCTTGCCATATGTGCTGGTTTGAAACTGTTATGTACCCCAACAAAGCCATGTTCTTTAATCCAATCTTGTGGAGGCAGACCCATTGTTGGGTGGGACATTTTGATTAGGTTGTTTCCATGGAGATGTGATTCTGCCGATGAAAGTGGGTCTTAATCCACTTGCTGGAGTCCTTTAAGAGGGACATATTTTGAAGAAGGCAAAGGTGCTTGAAGAGAGAAAATGCACCAGCAGAAGCCAGAAAGACCCACAGGACCTGAGAGCCATTTTGAAAGCAAAACCAGGAGAGAAGGGCCAGCAGACACCTTCCCATGTGACAGAGGAACTCCGAATGTCATCAGACTTTCTTTAGTGAAGGTATCCTCTTGTTGATGCCTTAATTTGGACATTTCCACAGCCTTAGAATTGTACTTTGTAGCTTAATAAATCCCCTTATGAAAGCCAAAAAAAAAAAAAAAAATTGGTGCACCTGATATTTTGGTCATGTAGTGTTTTTGTAGTATTTTTGCAAGTTTCCTGTAAGTTTGAAATTATTTCAAAATAAGTTTTTTTGAGAAAAGCAATTCTTGATCTCTTATATCTCTGTTTAGCAGAGGCTAGAATGGAGTGGTTTAATTCCTCACCATGCAGGAAGTATTTTAGTATTTCTTACCTCCTTCCCCTCATAGACACACAGGCTGCTCTTGACTAATGTGTTGTATCCTTGGCGTTTGGGACCCAGGGTATGGTATGTGGCTGTGTGTGTTGACGTGTTTGGGGGTGTGTTACAGTGACTTGCTGCTGTGTCGATGGCCTTGGCCAACCTCATGGTGCCTGAGGGTGCCAGTAGCTTCTCCTCTCCTGGCTCCAGCTGTTGGGAAGGATAGCAGGTCAGTCCTTAGCTCAATTTCAGCCTACCTCCCGGGCACACATCTAACACGGCTCTGGTGGAGGAGGAGAAATCTTTCTACCCCCGTTGCCGGTTTCCAATCACTTCACTAGGTGGAATGAGGGAAAGTGCCCTCAAGGCTCTGCTGTTCTCAAAAGGAGCTTTTGCTGATATAGCTGCTTAGCCATGCTCTTTACTGAGGGTTACAATCTCAAAACTCATATTGTAAAACAAGAGGGACTTGCATCACATGCTCATAGCAGCCTTCTTCATAATAGTCATTGACTGGAAACAGCCTGCCTGTCAGTCAACAGGGTGAATGAATAAATAGACTATGTCCATATTTTGGATTACTAGTTGCCATAAAAAAGGAATAAATTGCTAATAGCTCTGGCAAAATGGTTGAATCTAAAAATCAGTAAGTTGGACAAAAGAAGTTAGGCAGAAAGAGTTCCTACTGTGTTATCCCATTTATATGGAGTTCCAGAACAGGCAAATAGTCTCTGGTGAGAAAGTGACCATGTGATTGCCTTTAGAGGTGGGAGACGGTTGACTGGATAGGAGTGTGAGGGCACTTTCTCCAGTGATGGAAATGTTCTTGATCTTGTTTTGGGTGTTGGTTATACAGAAGATGTCTACAGTTGTCAAACCCATCCAACTCAAGAGCTGTGTACTTAATTGTATATAAATTATATATCACTAAACTAAACAGTTGTGCTTTATGTAAAAAGAAATTGAGGAAAAAAGAAATATATGTTAACCTAAATGAAATATGAATAAGTTTAAAAATTAGAAGAATGGAGCTGAATTAGAAAAATGCAAGCTTCAGGTAGCTCTTGAAAATCAAAATTTTAGAGTTGCCATAGCCTAAACATCCCTAAAGAGAGGGATGGGAAGATCAAAGGTGATGGTGGGGTTATACAGAGAAGATAGGATTTAACAAATGAATATGAATGCTGAATCATTAAATTGATATCTCTTTTAGTCTCCAGTAGTTTAGAGCAGCTAGAAGTAAAACCTAAAATTGTGAAATTGTAACCCATGTGAAACTCTGAAATATATTCTACAACTGATTGTGGTGCTGTGCTTTGAAATGCATAGCTTTTTTGTATATATGTTATTTTTCACAATAAAAGAAGGAAAAAAGTTGATTGTGATGATAAAGAAATACTTAAACCCCCTAGTCTCCTATATTCTGGAACAGCTAGAAGGGAAAATCTGAGAGGATCGTATGGTAGCCATGACAAACTCTGGGATCTTTCCTGTGACCACTGTTGAAGAGTGCTTTGAAAAACCATTCCTTTTTTTTTTTTATTTGTTTGCTTTGTATATATGTTATACTATACAATAAAAAAAGTTAAAAAAAAAAAGTGAAGAGGCCTGATTCAGAGGTTGGCAGACCCATGCTTTTTTTTTTTTTGATGCCTTTTATTTCTTTGTCCTGCCTGATAGCTCTAGCAAGAACTTCTAGCACAATGTTGAATAATAGTGGTGGCAGTGGGAATTCTTGCCTTGTACCTGATCTTAGGGGGAAGGCTTTCAGTCTCTCTCAATTGAGTATGATGCTGGCTATCAGTTTTTCATTTTTCCCTTTATCATACTGAGGTAGTTACCTTTGCTTTCTATCTTATGGAGTGTTTTTATCAGAAAAGGATGCTGAATTTTGTTGAATGCTTTTTCAGCATCATTTGAGATGAACATGTGATTTTTCCCTTTCGATTTGTTAATGTGCTGTATATTACATTAATTGATTTTCTTGCGTTGAACCATCCTTGCATTCCTGGTATAAAACCCTTGGTCATGGTGTATAATTCTTTTAATGCCCATGTCGTTTTAACCCCCAAATATGGAAGATGATTAAAAAAAAAGAATAGCTGCTTAAGGGAATCTCTAGGAAAGTGGTACTGTTGGTGTGATCTTTGATTTGTCACACCTGCTGGCCACTTGAGGTCCTGTCTCCGCTGATGAGGGGCAAGTGAAGGTTTTCACACCCAGTGACCCCCACCCCCAGCAGAGCTATGAAGGCAAGAGGGCCGAGCCTTTGAGCCAGGCACAGGCAAAGGAGGGTAGAGTCTTGGCTCACCTGTGCTACCCTTAATGTAATCGGTTTGAAAACCTGAGCCCCAGGGAGAAATGACTGGTGAAGAACTGTTACCCAGCTGGGGCCTCACTAAACCCTGGTTTTAAGGTCGATATTCTTCTCTTACCAGATCTTTAACTTTTCCTTAAAGGTTGTTGTGATTTGTCTGTACTCAATTTATTCCATTCTAAGTCCTTGAGTACTGGATGGGAACACCTGTTCGTGACATAACTTCCAGTGTGCCAAGTGCTTCACCGGCGCCATCTCATGAATTCTTCACAGCAAAACTAGGAGGTTGTAATTATTTTTCCCCATAGTATAGATAAGGAAACTGAGACTTAAAAAGGTTAAGCAATTTTCAAAAGGTCTTGGGGATTGAAACATGCCCTCCACAAAAGGCATGCTCAGGTTACAATTCCTGGTCCTGTGAGTATGAGCCCATTCTTGAAGAGTTATTAGTAACATGTGCCCAAATGGAATGAGGGTGAGCTGTAATCCAATATGGCTGAAGCTCTTATAAGCAGAGGAGATTGGACACAGAAAGGGAAGCCACAGGAGAAGCAAGAAGCTGGAGGTCAAAAGAACCTGGAAGAGAAAGGAGCCACTATGGGCATTGCTATGTGAAAGAAAAGGCAAGGAAACCCAAGAATCACCAGCCAGCCAGAAGATATCAACCCCAGGAGGAAGCAAACTTTCTAGCTCCTGAATCCATGAGCCAATAAATTCCTGTTGTTAAGCCACCTGCTGTATGGTATTGGTTTTATAGCAGCTAGGGAACTAAAACAAAAGGTCACAGAGCTCATGGGTAGTGCAGGATTTGCTCAACCGTCATGTTTTCACTACCCTGTGTATTCCACAACATTAGGGTTTTAGCTTTCATTTTGCAGTTATTGGCTAAGTGCCTGCTGTGTTTCAGGCACTGGGGACCCAGTAGTTGCCCCTGTGGCGTCTGCTGTACCCCTAGGGTGAGGTCGGGGTTTGGTGCAGAGACTCAGATGCGGTGAAGTGGACGGGCTCTTCCTTCCTTGTTGAACGCCAGGGGTTCAGCCCCAGCTGGTGTCCTTTGCATGTCCGTGCTTTCAGCTCCCTGGAGGGAATGAGTCAACCTCATAATCACAGCATCACAATGCCTGCTTGCCCTTCGTGCCTGATGCTGATGAAGGAAAAGTGACTGCTATGTTCAATAAAACTTTCGAAGGAGATGATCGAAATCACTCTGATAACACCCTTGGGATTTGGGACTCTTTTTAATAATTCAGGGTGAAGGCATGTTGCGCTCATTAAAGAGAGTAGATGCATTTGAGCTCCAGGCTTGAAGTTTTCCCTTCTACAAGGAAGCTCACTGAATTGGAAAATCAAGATGACACCAAACCTCAGCGTGCTAGCAAACAGAGGTAGATGTCTGTCTGTCTTCTCTCTGTGTTGCTGTCTGCCGGAGCTGAAACTCCTTGAGCTTTTCTGAGTCACTGACTCTTGGACGTTCATGGACTTGGACAGGATAACAAATGGAAGTGGGTTATCTTCTGATACTAATAAGTGAAAAGCAGTTGTTCTACATAGCTTGGAAGGCAAGTCATCTGTTTTACACACACATGCGCCCACAGTTATCAACATGCTGCTAGGCAAAAATAGAAATTGTCAACAGCATTTCTAAAAGTGGAAGCAGAGCTAAGATATGGCCTCACAATGTGGACTTTAAGTTTACCCTTTTCTGGGCATGCAGGGCAGGTCCCCATGGTGGACCTGAGGTCGGGGCTTGTGTTCTGGGCTTGCCCTCCAACCCCTGGCTATGACTGTAGAGATGTCAGCTCCTGTAGCTTCTTTGTCTGAGAACCTTGCAACCTGGACCTGGCCCTTGCCCGTAATTTATTATATGGCTATTTCACTGTAAAGGAGCTTATTTTAAAAATGAATAGGGGGTGCTAGGGTAGTTCAGCGGTAGAATTCTTGCCTGCCATGCGGGAGACCGGGATTTGATGGGCCCGTGCACTTCCCAAATGAACAAGCAAGCAAACAAACGAAAAACCAAAGAAAAATTCAACAAATGGTGCTGCAATAAGGGGATACTCGCATGGAAAAAGAATGAAATGTGACACATACACCCCCATACAGCATACAAAGAAAAAAAATGAATAGTGTAAATTGTAGATGCATTTAAAAGTGCACACAGGTGAAAGAAGAACTGAACTATCAGTTGAACTAATCTCTTAATTAAGAAGGTTAAGAATCTGCTATATATAAGAACATTAAAAAATGTTGAAAAGTAGTCAAAGTCAGTACAATATGTGGTCATAAATAATGAGATTGTTTCTTAATGCATATACAAATACCCATAATTCAGTGTGAGAGTTCTCTAACTTTAAATGGTCACCTTACAATACTATGCACTAATTTCAGGACAAGAAAGATTAAAATGCACATGTCCAAGTGCCTGTGTACACAAACACACCCTGTGTTGATTATCCTTGGACATAAGTCTCATTGTCTGGTTTCCAAGCTCAAATACTGGAACCTCATGGAATGTTACCTCACTGCAGGGAGAAAGCAGCCTGAGTTGGTAAAAAGTCAGAAATACTATTTTGCTTTCTTTTATTAGCTTTATTAAATGTATTCTTTTCAAGAACATAACCTAACTCTGCTGTTAAAAGAAATTATTTCAATTGAGATTGTGTTGAATTGCCTCCTTCGACATGGGACACTCATTTATTATCAACAGCTATTTTCATGCATGTAATTAATACACCTAGATCCTTACAAATTTGTTATCTTCAGTAGGTTACGCCTGCCAGTCTCAGATACATCATTTAATTGCTTTCTTTACATTTTCTTTGTAAATTATACCGAAGTGGAATCAGCCACTCCATTTGGAACGAATGATCCCTCATTTTGAATTGGGGGGGTCCTGCATTAACAAAGGATACTACAAGATAGAGAGTGCATGCTGAAAAGCAGATCCAGTGCTCTTCTGCCTTGTGACCAAAAGATGTTTGTTTCTAGTCTTTTCTTGTTTATATGGTAATTACGGATACTTAGCATATTGATCTCTTCCTTGGAAGCAATCCATGTTTTCTCATGTTTGTGGGGAATTACCTTATTACCTTCACTGTTTCTCTGTGACTCAGAGAAGATTGGATACCCCTCCACCCCCAAAAGGAAAAGCCATTAAATTTGATGAAGAACCACATTCCTTTAGAGAATTGACCCTAAACATTTGTGATCAGCCCCTCTGAATCTCTCTCTCTCTCTCTCTGGAAGTCTGACAGCAAAACCTGGTGTGTTTTTCTTTCCAAGATCCACATGATAGCTTAACTCCTCAGGGTCTACTGTGAGGCAAGTACTTTAACCACCATCACATTAAAGTTATTTGGAGACCACAAACAAGAGTCTGCTTTTATTTTCCCACCCGTTTCTCAGGGTGCACATATGTGAATTTGAACCCATGAAAATGCTAAATGAACTTGTCCCTCAAGAATGTGGACAAAGCTTTCTACTCATTCCTCTGGCTGATTGCTCGAGCACACCTTCCCCATCTGAACAAAAACACACCGTTTCTGCTGTTTGGGTCATCACACTTGATTTTTGCCAGCTTTCCTCCAGCAGAGAATCAGCACTATTCATTCATTCACTGAGTCCTTCATTGCTTTAGCCAACAAATAATTGGGAAAATTCCTAAAGGGCCTGGTTTAGGCTCTGGGAGCACAGCGGAGAGGAACACAGACAAAGTTTTTATCTGGTGGGGGAAGACTGACTATAAACAAATAAATATTATATAAATTTATTTATTAATACATAAATATTATACTATATAAGGAGATGATCAAAGCTAAAAGCTACTGAAGCAGGGGAGGGAAATGGAAAGTGAAGGGAGGAGCTGCTTGTTTAGGGTGACATTTGGAAGCCATCGAGTTACCTGAGGAAGGGAGATTTCATTTTCCTTAGTGGAAATTGCCCATGCAAAGGCCCTGGGGTGGTAGTGTTTTTGGCCTAGCTGAGGAACTGCAGGATGGCCGGTGTGGCTTCAGGGCTGGGGGTGGGAGGAAGGTGAGGGGTCAAGGAGATGGCTGAGGGCTGTGTAGGCTTTTGCCACACTTCCGGAAAGCCAGACTGCTGTGGTAAACACTTTAGCTTTTACTCTGTGTGAGTGGGAAGCCATTAGAGGAACGCAAGCCAAGGTGTGACATGATCTGATTTATATTTTAAAAATATCACTCTGAATTCTGTGTTGGAAATAGATGGGTAAGGGAGCAGAGGTGGAAGCAGGGAGGACAAGTAAAGCGTTGTCGGGAGAAATGGTGGTGACCTGGAGAGAGCTATTGTTTGGGTCCGGATGTAGTTTATATATTCTTTTTTTTGGGGGGGGGGTGTATGGTCTGGAAATCGAACCTAGGTCTCCTGCATGGAAAGCAAGCATTCTGCTACTGAACCACCTGAGCACCCTGGATGTTAAAGGCAGGGTTGACAAGGTTTTCTGAGGACTGGTTGAGAAGGTGAAGGAAGGAGTGGAGGAGAGGGGCAACTACAGGAGGGGAGCTGCCGCATGGTGCCCTGGGGAAGTGTGTGAGGGGAGCAAGTGTGGGAGGAAACTCGGAAGCCAGGTTTTGGACATTGTTGTGTTTGGGTTGTGTATTAGTCAGGGTTCTCTAGGGAAAAACAGAACCACAGGAGATATCTGTAAATAGTATGAAATTTTATAAATGTGTCTCATGCAACTGTGGGGATACACGAGTCCACATTCTGTAGGGCAGGCACTCTGATGAAAATCTTTGGTGAATTCCCCAGGAGAGGCTGTCTGGCTGAAGTAGAGACAAGTTTTCTCTTCTGATTGCTGGCCTGAGGTAGGGAGAGAGGGAGGGGGGAGAGAGAGGGAGGGAGGGAGGGGCCAAGGAACCATATCCTTCACCCGTGTCTACTTGAGGGTATGTTTCTTCCTTTCTCCTTCTCTTTGGTAGTGTGAAGGAAGGGGGAAGGTGAGTTTTCCCCAATAAAATATTACTTTACCAATAACTATTTGCATATATATGAGTGTGAAAGGAATTGAGAACTGAGTAACAAGTACAAATATAGCTGCATAGGAGAGGGCAAGATAGACTCTGTGAGATGAAGACTCCCAGAAGAAAATAGCTGAGCAGAGTCTCTGGGTCTTGGTCTGGTGTCAGGTACCCTGAGCATTTGTGTGGGAAACAGGACGTGGGGCAGTGAGACTTCAGCAGGGCTGCCATGTAAGCCAAGTACAGGGCACCCATCAGGAATATGGTTGGAGGGGTGGGGGTTGGCAGCTCTTGAGCATTCAGCTTCTGAGGTCAAGTTTGCTCACCTCCAGCTCTCAGGAGTAGGTGAAAACAGAGAAATTCTGTGGGGTAAAATGAGCAACCTCTGCAGCTCCAGGAAGCAAGGCATGGAAGGGATAGCAGAAATGTCATTAGCACACTGTCAAGCCAAGAACAAATAAGAATCTGGACCAAGCTTCCCTGAACATTCGGGTTAAAACCACAGTAGAGTAGAATGTCAGTGGACATCTTGGGAAAGACAGCTGTCCATGTCTGCTCTTGAGTCACATAGCTCATGTTGGCTGCAGCGAGACCTCCCTTCAGCATCATACTCACAATTCCCTTCACCTCTTACTTGTGTTGAATTTCCTCTTTACTGAATCTCATATGCCACTTGACCTACACCCTCATTTTGTTGATACGTGTCTGTCAGTAGCATCTTGAGAATGGCAAGGGGAGATACAATTTAAACCTTCTTTTTCTGGAATTACGCTTATTTCTACTCTATTCTACACATTTGGTTGATGATTTAGCTGGGTCTGTTTCTAGGCTGAAAATAATTTTTCTGCCTTGTTTGTTGGAGGGTAATCCCTGTGAAAGACTGAGAGGAAACAGGATTGGATAGCAAAAGCCTTCATACTGCACAGTAGCTCTGACAACTGTAAGGAAAGGACAGGGGGTGGGTGTGGGGGAAGAAGTGGCATTGGACAGGGAGAGCCATAGACCAAGATGCGAATCTGACTGTATTGACTGACCTGACAAGCTCAGAGCAAAAGTTCCATTAGAAATTCCCTGCAGTGGGAAGAAATGAATGGCCCCAAGTTCCCCCGCCATGCTCAGTCATTGGCTGGTGGCTGCCCAAGAAGAGCCTGGCCACAGCTCCTAAGTCGAGGAAGATCCTAAAGGAGCCAAGAGCTGAAGGCTATCAGCTAATCTGCATATTCTTTCTTGAAGGGCTGGTGCCACCAGGTCCTGCATACTTCCAGAATTCGTGGAAGAAATCAGGCTGGTGCTCATCTTTCCTTACTGTTGACTTACGATGCAGCTTTCTCATGTCGGCGAGGTTTGCTCTCACTCATTCGTGTGCTTTTTAATTTCCAAAATTCGGTTACTATTAGCCTCTTTCCTGCACTCCCCATCCTTAAGGGTTTATCACTTAGAAATGAAATTGCTTTTCTTAAGTGTTAGTGAGAGTTTGTGGAAAGAGGGAAATTATAGGTGTGTGTTCAGTCTGCTGTCTTTACCCAAGAGTCCAATATTTTTTTCCACTGGGAAAACATTTACAGGTAAAAAAATGATGACTTCCATTTTGGACCAGTTAAGTGGATGAGGAGTCAGTAGCTGTATTTTTGGATCTAAAGATAAGGTAAATAAAAATTTTGGAGAGTGGATTAGAGAGTCATCAGTGTACAGATGGAAACAGGCATGGGAGGGGGTGACGAAGTGGGTTCAGATCTTGGTTCTCCTACTCTGAAGCTTTAAAGGTTTTGGGAAAATTATCCAATGGCCCTGAATATGTACTCTCTGTTAGTTTATGTCAGTTATTGGGTAAACCACTGAAAATGGGAAGGGCTTTGATTATGTTGGATTGCATGCATATTTTGTAAGGTAATGCACCAAGGGAATCATTTTTTTTTTTTACTTCACCAAGATCTGATCAACTGGGGAACACTCAGATTGCAGGGCTCCCGAGAAGCAAATTGCTTCCACTTGCCTATTTGTGTCAAAAGGATTCCTTTAGTTTAGAATTCTTAGGTTTGTGTTTCTCTCCCCAGTGTTTCTGTTGAAAAATGATCTGCTAAATCAGGATCCATTGCCTTTTCCCAAAGTATACTTCAGTATACTTTCTTCTATGGGGAAAGAGAAAGAGCATGTTTCCATGGGGATGTGACCCACCTAATTGTGGGTGGTACCTCTTGATTAGGTTGTTTACATCCGTTCAAGGTGGCGTTGCTTACTGGAACCCTTGAAGAGGGAACCATTTTGGAAAAAGGTTTAGATCCAGCAGAGCCCACACAGCGAGAGACCATTGGAGATGAAAAAGGAAAATGCCCCCAAGGGAGCTTCATGAAATAAGAAACTGGAAGAGAAAGCTAGCAGATGTTGCCTTGTGCCCTCCCAGCTGAGAGAGGAACCATGAACATCATCGATCCTTTCTTTGGAGTTAAGGTAACCTCTTGTTGATGCCATAATT